>JAULKM010155211.1:0-16894 GCA_032355605.1 Rubia tinctorum
ATAATAAATTTAGTGAAAATGAATTTATTTACCCATTTCACCAAAATCGTTGAGTGCGTATATTAGTTATTAAAATCAGGGTAAGATGATCTTATGGGTGATTTTCTTTTAAACATTTACACCGAACTCTCTAAAATTATATATTGAGTAAAGTTACTGAACTTAAAATTTTATTGAAGATGCATAAATAAAGTATTCATTAGGTCATTATAAATTATTAGTTGGTCAATAATGACATGAGATCTAAATATGTGAAACCCAAAATGAGTATAAAATGAATTAAAAAATTCAAGCGTTTTATGTCATCATGGAAGTTAATGCATGCTCTTGCATGCTATTATTTTTCATTCCCCCTTACTTTATTAATTAGAATGTACATAGAATCAATACTTCATATATTCTTTAAAAATATTAGATAGGATAAAGATTTATAAGTTTTGCATAGACATGTATTTAAATGATTCTTGGTTATCGACCGTGCATGAGCAGAGACCGCAGATGAAATGAACACAGGACATTGAATTAATACTAACATTCACGGACAAATTCATACAAAAACAAAGAGAGAAAATATGAAGAGAAATGAAGAACTAGGGTTTGAGGGAGGTGATTTTTGGCCAAGAAAAAGGTTTAGAATGAAGATAAGATAAGGTATATTCATAGTACAAGTTGTGGTAAAAAAAGTGTAAAAAGGGAGCAGGGCGCTCGGGCTGAAACTCCCAGCTAGGAGCGCTTGAGGCCCCAGCAGGCGGGCGTACGCCATCAGGGGCTTTCCACTATTTTTTGTGTGCTGAGGCCATTTCCCCTTGCATTCTGGGGTGCACAGACACGGGTTGAGCACCCGGGCTGCTCGCCCGGTTTTCTTCACCAGGCCGGTTTGCCTGCCAGATTTCGCGTCAGCCGGCCGACCTTTCTTCTTTAAATCCGGACTTTTCTTCTACCAAATTATATCGGCCCTCACTTATAAACAATTAATTTCCTTGTGAATCTTCATTCTTGAATCTTCCATCATGAACATGATCATAAAAAACCTTTCAAAAACACCTTAAACTAGAGATTTAGGATATAACTTTTAAATCATCATCCTAACTTTCTTACCAAGAAAGCATCCATTATTCTTAAATAAAAGTTTAGTATATTAAAAATATGAGTTATAAATGTGCTAAAAATAGATGAGCACATCACTCATAAAGATACAATTCCGTTAGATTCAGAGTAGGTTAAGAAAAGAACGACCTAGATATGAAAAAATGAAAAAGGTAATCCACCCAAACCTACCTAAATATAGAAATCTTCCAAAAAAATGATGATAAAAGAGATTCTAAATGATTTAGAAAATACATGTATTTGGCATCTAATCAAATATCTTAAAGCCTATAAATGTCTAATTTAAACTAAAGACTTGAAATTCTTAATGACATCATGAATCCAAGTGCACGTTCGTGAATATTTTTCTTTTTGAAACCATGTCTCTTCATGAATTTCACTGTTTTTTTAGTTTATTAATTCATTTTTTTAAAAATTACTTGGAAAGAATTTGATGAGTCTGTCTAAAAATATAAAACTCAAATTATTCTTGGTCATCGATCGTGAGCACATACTATGCACACACATATGATCATTTATTTTTAAATAATATTAACAACAGACAAGGGGATTCATTAAGAAAGTAGCGGCAATGCCGTTCAAGCTCACAATTTGAAGTTATTCAATGTTAACTCAATCTGTTTAATTACACATATTTTATTTATCAATTTGTTCATTTTGTGAACAATATAAATCGTGCATCTTTCTGAAATCCGTAAGTGAGGCAAAATTTACTCTTTTGGTGCGTTCATTAGTTATAAAAATCAGGTAAGGTGGTCTTTAGAGACTTCTTTAAAAATATTTATACATAACTTTCCCAAACTATGTTAGATAAAGTTTGTGATCTCAATATTTGTAGACAGATATAAAAATATACTATTCATTAGGTCATTATAAACCATTAATAGGTAAACAATGACATGTAAACTATATATGTGAAACAATTTTTTAAAATCAAGTAAAATTAAGTTTCATTTGAATGAAAACACTCAAGTGTTTTATATTATCATGGAAGTCGGGGCATGCTCGTGCATGTAATTCTTTTTTTATTCCTCGTCATTTCATTAATTAAAATGTATATAAAATCAGTACTTCATATATATTCTTCATAAATACAAGCTACGATAAAGATTGGTGATTGTTGCATAAACATGCCTTTAAATGATTGTTGGTCAACGAATGTACATGAGCACAGACTGCACACAAAGTGAACACATGACATTGAACTAATACCATTTTACTATGAAATGAGGGGTCTTTTTAAGAAATGGAAATTCTAACACCCGTTTAAGTTCACGGTTTGAAATTTGTCCCAATTATTTAGGAATTGGGGTTTCATTAACTCTTTTCTCCTGACTTTCTTTTTGTCTTTACTTTGTCATAACCTCCCCATTTACATCCTCCCTTTCCGCATTTCGTCCACCGCAAACATTCGTTACAATTAACGCAGACACCATTCTATGCCTCAGCTCTATGCCACATTGCACATCTGCTCCTATTGCATATTTAATATTTCCTATTTTTTAATGTCCATTAATTAGTCCTTTTTGTGAATTTTGGTTGTTCTGGAGAGCAAAGTAATAATTATTTATAGATAAAATTTTGAATTATTGCCAGATTGTAAATTAGTGATTTTTTAATCATCTCTATTGGATTCTCTATTTCATGATTCAATTATTCATCATTGTTTCATATTGAGGTTGTTGGTAACCGTTCTTTTTAGATACTTGCAATTCAAGATTCAAATTTGGAACTGAATTTGAATCTATTTAAAGGAGGTTTTATAACCACCTAAATTCATTAAACAATTAAAGGTAGAACCACTAAAGGGGCCTAAACATCTGTTTTGTGGTATCAGAGGACTGCTTTTGATGACCCCCATTTCCAATATTGATGTTTGAATCCCATCGCTCTAAATTAAAAATCTAAGTCATTGTGCATGTGTGTGCAAGTAAAATGCATATTTTTCTTTTCTAATATCCTTATTTAAAGCCTAATTAAACGTTTGGTGTTGGGACAAAAATATGATGATTATTTTATAATTATACATTTAAATGATTTTGCGCCATCACGCATGTTCGAGCATGTAGATTAGTCTATCTTTCACTCTCGTTTACTAAAATGGGAAAATCAGACATTCAAAATTTGGGTTGAAAATGGAAAATTCTTGCATGTGCGTTCAAAAGCATGTATGCAATTTCACTGATGTGACAAGGATACCTTTATTTCCAATATTGATGTTTGAATCCAATCGCTCCAAATTAAAATTCTAAGTCATTGTGTATGTGTGTGCAAGTACAATGCATATTTTTCTTTTCTAATATCCTTATTTAAAGCCAAATTAAATGTTTGGTGTTGTGACAAAAATAGGATGATTATTTTATAATTATACATCTAATGATTTTATGCCATCATACATGTTCAAGCATGTAGATTAGTCTATCATTCACTCTTGTTTATTAGACGGGGAAAATCAGACATTCAAAATTTGGGTTGAAAATTGAAAATTTCTTGCATGTCCTTTCAAAAGAATGTATACAGTTTCACTAATGTGACAAGGATACCTTTATTTTTAAAGTAATACTATTGCTTCTGGTTTTTCCGCTATCAGAACCACCACATTGTTTTTGTGGATATTAAATGTCTTATTTGTATGATAGTTTGTTCAGTAATTATGACTGCATAGGAGAATATTTCAATATCCCAAAGCCTGAAAGTGTCTAATTTAAACTAATTACTTAAAATTCTTAATGTCGTTGTGAATTCACGTTCATGCTCGTGAATGTTTTCCTTTTCCAAACCATGTCTCTTCATGAATTTCACTGTGTTTATTAGTTTGTTACTTCTTCTTTTTAAAAAAAAACTTGGCAAGACATTTATGAATGTGTCCAAAAATATAAAATTAAATTATTCATGGTCATCGATCGCGAGCACATATCATGCACACACATATGATCATTTACTTTTAAATCATATTAATAACATACAAGGGGATTCATTAAGAAAATAGTGAAAGCGCCATTCAATCTCTCAATTTGAAGTTAATTAAAGTTAACTCGATCCGTTTAATTACTTATATTGCATTGATTATTTTGTTTATTTTGTGAACAAATATAAATAATGCGTGTTTATGAAATCCGTATGTGACGCAGGTTTACTCTTTTGGTATCTCTATGTTTCTAAAATATTAATGTGATACATGGCTTGAAATTCACATAACACATAACCAAGATTTGTCTTGTCAAAGAATTACAAGTGTTAGAAACATAACTAGAAGGTAAGAAAAAATATTTGAATAAATTTGGATCCAACAATAAGAATCATCACCGAAACTGATTAAGCAACTCAAGTTTGCCTTAGAACTGCTTCGCACGGATATCAAAATTCATTTAAAATTATGTTTCTCCAAAACATGTGAACTGTAAAAAAAATTCCAAGTCATCTCACCCGGCTTTTATCTTTAACATTAATAGTATAATCAATTTAGTGAAAATGAGTTCATTTACCCATTTCACCAAAACCAGTTGAGTGCGCATATTAGTTATTAAAATCAGGATAAGGTTGTCTTATGGGTGATTTTCTTTAAAACATTTACACATAACTCTCCCAAACTAGGTTAGGTAAAATTAGTAATCTTAAAATTTATAGAAAGCTATACAAATACACTATTCATCAGGTCATTATACACCATTAGTAGGTCAATAATGACATGTAGATAGGTAGATCTAGAAATTACACGAAATAAACACTAACACACGAATACAAATATTTTATTAGGAATATGGACGAGATCTCCTCTGCAACAAACTGCTTCTCCTCTCCCATGTAGTTGACTACAATCATCGGCTTCTGACCAGGATCTGGAATGACCATGAACGACCACAATTTCATGTCAGCCAAGACAGATAGATCACCGAACCTCCTCCCAATCAATAGCTTAGCATCTGTTAAGTAAAAAACAATTAGGAAACAGATCGTATATAATTTACAGCAACTCAAGTTTGTCATAGAACTGCTTCGTAGAGATATTAAGATTCATTTAAAAAATAAATTCTCCAATACATGTGGACTGTAATATTTTTCCAAGTCATCCCCCCGGCTTTTAACTTTAGCATTAATATTTTAATCAATTTAGTGTAAATGAATTTATTTACACATTTCAACAAAATCAATTGAGTGCATATATTAGTTATTAAAATTAGGGTAAGGTTGTCTTATTTGTTATTTCCTTTTAAAAAAAATTACACATAACTCTCCAAAACTATGTTAGGTAAAGTTTGTGATCTTAATATTTGTAGAAAGATATACAAATACACTATTGATTAGGTCATCATAAACCATTAGTAGGTCAATAATAACATGTAATCTATATATGTGAAACCCAAAATTTATAAGTCCAGTCAAATTAAGTGAATTTGAATGAAAACATTCAAGTGTTTTATATTATCATGGGCGTCAATGCATGCTCGTGCATGTAATTCCTTTTTAGTCCTTGTAATTTCATTGATTACAATGTATATAAAATCAGTACTTCATATATATTCTTTATAAACACTAACTAGGATAAACAGTGGTGATTGTAGCATAGACATGCCTTTAAATGGTTGTTGCTCATCGACCGTGCATGTGCACAGACTGTGCACAAAATGAACACATAACATTGAACTAATCCCATTTTACTAAGAAATGAGATGGCTTTTTAAGAAATGTAAATGCTAACATTTTTTTAAGTTCAGGGTTTGATATTTGGCCCAATTATTTAGGGATTAGGGTTTCATTACCTATTTTAATCCCCCTATCTTTCTTTTTCTCTTTACTTGGTCACAACCTCCCCATTTTCATCTCTCCCTTTCCTCATTTCACCCACTGCACGCATTCGTCTATGTTCACGCCGACATCCTTGTACGTCTTAGCCCTGTTTCCACCTTGCACATCTACTCCCATCACATATGCAATGTTTCCGAATTCGTAATGCCCATCAATTAGTCTTTTTATATTTTTGGTTGTTCTAAAGAGAAAAGTAATAATTCTCTATAGATAAAATTTTGAGTTCTTGTCGCATTGTAAATTAGTGATTTTTGTTTAATTCTCTATTTGATGATTTATTATTCATCATTGTTTCATATGGAAGTTTGGAGGTCGTCGTCGTACCTCTCAAAGATACAATTTATAAGCCCTAAATGCTTACTAAATACAACTAAGTAGATAGTGGCAAATCGGGGTCGTCCACAAAGAAGAGGGATTTTCCTATGGGTTTTCACATATAAAGGTGAACACTACGCTAGATGTAAAGATATGCATATATATATATATATATATATATAAAAGTTGTAAAAGGGGGAGGTTTTGGGTTAATTTTTCTAAGTTATCAAATTAAAGACAAGTTAACTGCCAAGCAAAGTAAATCTACTAAATAAGAAACAATTACTAAGAAGAGTTTAAACAAAAGTTACTGGACCTTGGGCGCAATTATTTCCACTTCCAAACCTCTTATCTATCACTGAACATACAGCCTATTCAGTGCTTTTACTACTTATTGTGAAGATAAATCTTCTATCCTTCTTTGATGGTAATTTACAAGAGTGAATTCGACATCTCTAGCTAAACCAATGACTCTTTTAGTCTATCAACGTCTAAAACTATCCCATTAATGGAATTAAGTACAAAGAATCAACAAGCATGGTAACACTTATAAACACTACACCGTGTCTAAACATTGAACCAATTAATGCATTTACACAAGATTAGTCAATAAAATTCAACGTTCATAAACTTCCCATATTTTCTAACCAAAACAAACATGATGAAGAATTTAACATTATAAAATTTATCTAGCATTCATAAAATAATCAACCATATTAGAATCTCTAATTCATGCATTTGGATGCCATATCAAAAGAAAGGATAATTAGATATTTCCTCCAAACCCTAACAAGTAATCATACATGCAATTCATATACTCAAACTTCCAAAACCATTAATGTATTCGACAACCCAATTAAAGCACAATATATGCACAATAGAAATCATTAAATAGCTTCATACAAAGTTCTAAAGACATGGGCTTGGAAGCCTTAATCAATTGCTCCCAAGACTAACTTTAGCTTCTAGAATCCATAATAAACAACAATTGAAATTTAAACATAAAATCAAGATGAAAGAAAGATGAAAATGGTAGAAAGCTAAAGTTTTATGGATGGGGAACAAGGAAGAAAAACTGCTGGAAAAGAGAGGAGATAAGAGAGTATTTATATTACAAAAAAGTCCAAAAATCAGATATGGGCAATGGGTCGTGCATGGTGAGTCGCGACGGGCAGAGTAAGCTTCCCTCACATGTCGTTTCATTTTTGTCTAAGTGTAGTTGTCGCCTCTTCCCTTCTTCAGGTCTTCAAGGTCTTCATTGTCTTCAAAATGTAGTCTTCATGGTCTTCATATCTTCAAACCATTACCTTATCTCACAAAGTCCTTCTTAAAAGTGATAAGAGTGATAACGTCGCCCTTAACTCTAGTAATAGAATATCAAGAAAAATTGGAGTATCCAAAGCATAAAAGTATACCAAAATGAGTACAAAAGATCCCAAAATCATCGTATAATATGGACATATCAAACATCCCCACACTTGAACCTTACTCGTCCCGGAGTAAGAAAAGATTCAAGAACACAAAGAAGTTCAAATGTCCCCATCCTAATTCTAATATTCCCCCAAATGAAAGCCTAAAAAAACTCTCAATATCACAATTCCCAAAGGTTTCTATCACACACAACCCTTATTCCTAAATCTACCCAAATATACTACCTATCAATTCCCTAATTTCAACAGAAGCATTTTCTAACTTGCTAATCCAAAAATCCAATGGTATCAAATGAGGCTAAAACTATATCAAATGTTCAAGTAAAAACTTCACTTTATACCTATATATCAACCCAAAACGAAGCATATCAAGAATTAAGCATTTCATACGTTGCTTCATTTTCCCCGCTAAATTACCCAATCCCAAGAAGTGTCATGGTGTTAGACTACCTGATCATCCAGCTGTCAACCACAACCTTATGACTCCAACGCCGGCGAATGAGTAGATATTTAACCAATTTGTTTTCTTTTTCTCTCTTTCTCTCATTTTGCGTGGGAGCCCTTTCGGGTTTTCATTCTAGCCACACATCATGTTTCTTTTGGCTCACATCTCACCCATATTTAGCCTCTCATTTTCACCTAGGCTGCCCTTTTGGATTTTTGACCCATCCGGGCCCCCAATGTTTCCTAAATTGCCCTTTCTGGTATTCAACTTAGCGGACTTTCTTTTTTATTTTTGTTCTTTTTCATTTTCTAATTTATTTTTCCAAATTTTTTAAATTTATTAATTGTGTTCCATTTTTCTATGTTTTTCCAATCATAAATTGCCAAAAATCTTCCGCATTTCAAAATGACAAAAATATCTGAATGCATCAAAATATAGCATCCCAAAAGAAAGAAAAAATATTCAAGTCTACATCCAAAATACAGCATCCCAAAAGAAAAAACAGTGAATGATAAATCCCCTCCCCACAATGGAATACTACATTGCCCTCAATGTATCAAAAATAAGGCAAACCACAATACATAATGAAGTAGAGGGGTATGCGAAAGAAAAAT
Organism: Rubia tinctorum; assembly: GCA_032355605.1. Classification (NCBI taxonomy): domain Eukaryota; kingdom Viridiplantae; phylum Streptophyta; class Magnoliopsida; order Gentianales; family Rubiaceae; genus Rubia; species Rubia tinctorum. The sequence continues at coordinate 8,718 of JAULKM010155211.1, forward strand.
GCTCACAATCACTGATGTGAGGATGAGCCACCATGTCCATAGCACTACTGATATTGAGACATCCACTCCTCATTCCTCTGGCGTCTGTCCCCGTGCCTCGATACTCCGGGATCTGGCCTTATGATGCCACCAACGTGTGCCTGCATATCCCACACTCTAGATGCGAGCAGATCAATCTCGTCATCCATATCCAACAAGTTTCGTGACATGTACAGGTTGTGATCATAGATCATGTCATGAAACCGATAAAATAAATATGCTAGCGACTACTAAGGCTGGCTGCGGGTGCTGTGATCCTCCTGCATCGGATCGGGTTGCTGGTGTCGTGGAGAAGGATGTGGCGAATGGGGTGAATCTTGCGGAGGATCTATAGTATATGGTAGAGCACCCTTGTCAGAATGGACCGGGAGGTTGTTAAGCTCTTGCAGAAATCCCTGGCTACGCTCTGCATCTGGTTTGATCACCAAATTAGTCACCGGGGTGTCTAACTCTAGCTTCGTACGCTAGGGCTGTTGAAGCTTCATGAAAGTGACACCTCCAGCCCCATACAACCAATGGAACGCTTATGGAACTATCATGGTCTTGATCAAGTGGAAGTTGACTTTTTGGGCCAACGTGATGCGATAAGACTCCCCTCGACCAAGTCGCTGTAGGCCACTTAGTGTGGAAATGCGCAAATTCTCCTCAAGTAGGGAGATTATGCCCCTAACAATATCTCACCCTTCTGCTTCTTTGAAACCTCCAAAACCTTTTTGACCCACAAATCTGTCCATCTTCCATATCCCGCGCCCTTACTCATCAGCCCCCAAAGAAACTGAATCTCATCATTCAGCACATTTTTCATCTCAGCGCAATAGAATAAAGTGGTGGAGAGGAGGCGATGCACATATCGAAGATCCGTATGGATGATGACATTGTTCTTGTCCTTGACATTCCGCACCTTCCCGGTGATGGTGTGCCAGAACAAGAAGTTATCATCAATGGTGAGAGTGTGTTGCCATGGATCGAACCTCACCCAAATAGCTTCTCTGTCCCACCCAAAAGTCTCCTCAATATCTGAGAGGCTCATCTCGTGTGATCGGTCATTCAGTCTAAACTGAATGAATCTCTCGCAGGGCACTCCACCCCTCTCTGTGTACACCCTGACTATGGACAAGAACTCCAAGGTGTATCTCCTGTATGTTGGTGCTCCTTGGGACAATGTCCCATACCTCCTTTATCGAGGAGGCATAGGATCGGCTCCTTCAGCTGAAGGGCCTCCAATGCGGCTTCATCAACGAAGCACATCTCTTGGATCTTCCTCGAAGATAAAGTGTCCCACCTCTCAGCATAAGTGCCGGTGATCGAAACAATCCCATGAATCTGTCCAGGAGAGGTGGTGGTGCATGCTCGGCTGCTGACGGAGCAGGTGGAGGTGGGGCAGAAGGACCTGCTCTCTATCTCTTCTTTGGGGCTATGTGTATTCAAATGGAAAATCACACCTGACGCACAGGGATATAGTGACAAAACTTAAGTACATTTAAAGTGATGTATAAATTAGAAAGCACATTGAAGTAGCCAAACTATCCTAATCAAAGTATAATCAAATCCAAACTAGTATAACGATATATGCATTAACTATAGCACAAATACAATGATACCAAAACTATACTAGAAAAATCATTCTAATCATTCCAAAAGAAGAACAATCCAAACATAATTTCATCCACAAAGCAAGAATTCCACAAATCAGCGCATTCACAAAGATTTTCCAATTCAACCAAACTAAGGTAATATACCTAGTCATAGCTTATATCCAAAATGTCATCCTTCAAAATCACAGCCTAAAACAAACACTAAAAGAACAAAACCTATTCATGGCCAAAATCCACAACAATTTCATAATCCAATACCAAATCCAATCGATATCATAAAAATAATCATTTCATGAACCTATTCAACATTCCCAATCCATATCACAGGAAATATCAGTTGATAAATATTCCTATAATTTCATACAAATCAATACATTCACAAAAATCCCTAATTCAATGAATATAACAATTCAAGAGCAAAGATTTGAAGAAATGTACCAATTCGAAGGTTAGGATGATGAATTAAATTAGCCCACGAAAATACCCAAGCCTAAGTACCCTAAAATTTGAAATCCCCAATTGCTATGGTTTCGAATTCAAACTATTTTAAAGATTTTTTGGTGAAATGGGGGTGAATTTGTGGAAGGTTAGTAATGGTGAAGGATTCCGACCGGTTTTAATGGATGATTCCAGTCGGTTATGGTGGGGAAGGGGTGGTGGGATTGGATTAGCTGCAGAGAGTTGGTTGTGAAAGAGAAAGACTGATGGATTCTGCCCATTTTTTCATATACGAACAGTGTCGCGCTCGTGATGGAAGTATCGTGAGTCGCGACGCTGGAGTCAATGGACTCCCAAAAGTCAAACCTACGTCACGACTCGTGATGACCCTGTCACGACTTGAGAACTTTTGAACCTCGGAGTTACAATATTTTCAAAATCTTTCTAATTTCTGTCGCGATAAAGAAATAATCATTGTGACTCACGATAAGCTATCGCGACTCGCAAAAATATGTTTCCGGGAGTTGCAATTTGACCAAAAACTTATGATTTTCATCATGATCGCGACAACACCATCGTGATTCACAAAAAATTGGACATGGGAGTTGATATTTTGTCAAAATATTCTGATTCTGGTCGCGCTCGCGACATGGATATCGTTCCTTATAATGGTGTGTTGTAACTCCTGTCACCTCCTTCGCGACTCATGAAACTTTGTATATGTAGGTTCACATTTTCAGAAAATGGTTCTGATTTACATCGCAAGCGCAAAATGCTTGAAGTGACTAGCGAACAAATGAAAGTGGTAGCTATCAAAATCCCCTGTTCATCGCGACTCACAAAGTGGCTATCGCAACTTGCGACCTGACTGTTGCGACTCTCGACGTTGCTATCTGAACTCTCTACGTGGCTGTCGCAAATCTCGACGTTGTTGTCGCAACTCACGACAGACAGGGTCTCCCAAACTTATAAAATAAATTTTGAATTTACCAAATTCCAAGCCTTGCCACCCATCTTATTTTCTTCATACCTTTTTCAATTTCCTGAAAAAATCATATCAAAACACCACCGTGCAAAGAACAATGGAAATTAATAACATTACTCATAGCAGCTTAAATTGAAACAACATCAATGGAGAGGTGATAATCTGGATGTTCAAAATCAAATTTATTTAACGTCGTTAGCATGACTTACCTCTCTTCTTGGAGTTTACTCACAAACAGGATCAAGAAGATCAACATCTTCTCCTTTTTTTTGGCACAAAACTTTCATGGTAAAGTTTCAAACATTGCCCATTCACCTTGAAGGAGTTGGACTTAGCACGGTCTAATATTTTCACCGCACCATGTGGAAAAACTTTCACCACTTTAAAAGGGAAAATCCATCGCGACCTCAATTTACCAGGAAATAGGCGAAGACGGGATTGAAATAGGAGGACTTTTTGACCTACGTCAAACTTCTTCCTATTGATCATTATGTCATGCAAAGCCTTCGTCTTTTCCTTGTAGATCTCGACTTTCTCATATGACTCTCTTCTTATCTCCTCCAATTCCTCCAATTGCAGCTTCCTATGCAGACCGGCCTCATCTATGTCAAGGTTGAATTTCTTGACCGCCCAATAGGCTTTATGCTTTTTTTCGACCGGATAATGGAACGCATTTCCAAAGATTAATTGGTGTGGTGATATACCGATTGGTTTTTTATATGCTGTCCTATATGCCCACAAGGCATCGTTCAGCCGAGAACTCTAATCCTTCCGGTTAGGATTAACCATTTTTTGAAGAATGGACTTGATTTCAATATTGGAAACTTTGGCTTGGCCATTGGTTTGTGGGTGATAGGCGGTGAATGTCTTGTTTGTGACACCATAATTTTTTGAAAGTGCCTCAATTGTCCGATTGTAAAAATGGGTGTCACGGTCATTAATCAAGGCTTAAGGGACCCCAAACCTAGAGAAGATGTTATCCTTCAAGAAATCTGCAACCACTTTAGAATTATCAGTCCTAGTGGGTTTTGCTTCAATCCACTTTCACACATAATCAACGACAAGAAGAATATATGTAAAGCCAAAAGAGTTAGGGAAAGGTTCCATAAAATCAATGCCCCATACATAAAAAAATTCACAATACAGTATAGGTTTCTGAGGCATCTCATTTCTAGAGGAAATATTTCCTAATCTCTGACAGTCATCACAAGCTTTACAAAAACTGTATGTATGTTTATTCAAAGTAGGCTAATAAAAGCATCTTTATAGAACTTTCCTAGCAGTCCTCTTTGCTCCAAAATGACCGCCAAATGCATACGAATGACAAAAAGAAAGAATTGAATGCACTTCATTATCGGGGATTCATATCCTAACTACTTGATCAATACAATGTTTCCACAAAAAGGAATCATCCCACAGATAATGCTTGGCATCACTTTTCAGTTTATCTTTTTGAGCTTTAGTAAAATGAGGAGGAAATTTACCAAAAAAAAGAAGATTTACCTCATCTTTTATGTATGGAACTAACCGACTCAAATGATTGGCTACCAGGTTCTCTGTACATTTCTTGTCTCGGACCTCCAAGTTAAAATTGCTCAAAAGCATATTCCATCAAATCAACCTTGACTTGGCCTATGTCTTCATCATCAAGTGATGAAGCGCTGCATGGTCAGTGTACACAATAACTTTGGTACCAAGCAAATAAGATCGAAACAATTCTAAGGAGAATACCATAGCAAGCAATTCTTTTTCAGTGGTGGAGTAGTTCCTTTGGGCCTCATTGAGAGTTATGGATGCATAGTAAATGGTGTGAGGCATTCTCCGCACTCTTCGACCAAGCACTGCTCCGACGGCGTAATCACTTACATTACATGTAATCTCAAAAGGGAATGATGAATCCGGGGGTTGGACAATAGGGGTCGAGACTAACCTTTCCTTCAATGAATTGAAGGCCCCTTTACAACCCCTGCCCACCACTAATTCCACCTCATTTTGCAACAAATTACACAAAGGAGGTGCAATTTTTGAAATGTCTTTGATGAACCAACGGTAGAATCCTGGATGGCCAAGAAAAGAACGCACTTCGCGCACATTAGTAAGATAAGGCAAGGTTGAATTTTGTCTATCTTGTCCTTGTCTACCTCAATAACCTTAGAGGCGACAATGTTGCCTAAGACAATGCCTTGTTCTACCATAAAATGACATTTCTCGAAATTTAACACAAGATTAGTATCAATGCAATGTTTAAAAACATGTGCTAAATTTTCTAAACAATTATCAAAAGAATTACCATGAACGGTGAAATCATCCATGAATACTTCAACAAAGGCATACATTGTATTTATGTTAAACTCTACTTTAATCCCATCAAATTCCATGGTGAGGGTATCATTGTGCACATCAATCATTGTCCTAGTGGTTTTAAAAAATTCCCCTCTAACAAAGTTGGAGTGGCATGTTTATCATGCTCCATATCTAAGATATAGAAATCCATGGGGAATATTAAGGAATCCACCTTAACCAACACATCCTCAAAAATCCACTTAGGATATGTAGTAGAACGATAAGGTAATTGGATAAACACCCCGGTTTTATGCAACGTACCCAAATTGAGGCTCTCATATAACGAATAAGGAATCACATTTATGGATGCACCTAGATCAAGCATAGTTTTTTCAAAATGTGTGTTTCCTATCATGCAAGGGATGGTGAACTTACCAGGATTGCTACATTTAGGAGGTAAATCCCTTTTGCACAAAGCGGAAACATGCTCATTTCTCCCTTTATTTAGCTTATTTTTTGCCCTTTGCTTTCTATTCACAACACATAATTCCTTAAGAAATTTTGCATAACTAAGAATTTGTTCAATGACATTTAAGAGAGGAATGTCTACCTCACATCTATGAAAGACTTCGTAAATATCCTTGTTGTCCTCCTTGGTTCTCCTATCCTTCAAAGCCTCTGGAAATGGCGGTTCAGGTTCATGTGAAGATATTTCCATCATCTTTCCCATCTTGTGAGGAGGTGATGAAGGCTCAGGAATGGGTGTCGATTTATCAATGGTAATCTCCTCTCCCTTCTCCTTTCTCTTCCTCACTTTTTCATTGGCCGCTTCGTTAACTTACTTTTCAAATACTTCAACCACAACGGGTTCATTTTCAACAATTTTACCCTCCCGGGAATTTCCAATCTCCTTACCACTTCTCAAAGTGATAGCACTCGTATTTTGTCGAGGATTGAGCTCCAGTTGAGATGGATGTTTTCCCGAATCACTTGCCTCCATTAGATTCAAGATTTGATCCATTTGGCTCACTTGCATCTCTAGTTTTTTTATGCTAGAGTCGGTCTTCTCTTGGTGTTTCTCGGCCTTGTCCTCACATATGGTCAATTTTCCAATGGCTTGCATGATTTTCTCCCTTGACATCCCCAAACTTTCACCTTGATTGTGGGGCTTATCACCAAGCCTATGTTATTGCCGTTGGGATGGCCAATATTTTTGTTGAGGAGGATGATAAGGTTGAGAATTTTGGCATCCTTGTGCATTCCCATATCAGAGATTTGGGTTGACTTGGTTAGCCACTTTGTAAGGCCAATTTTGGTATCCTCCATCTTCTTGATAGCCTTGATATCCTTGATACCCTTGATTTTGGTATCCTTGCCCTCCTTGATACCCCATGGCACTCATTTCTTCCACATAATAATCTTGCAAAGTAGGACATGAATCTGTAGGATGTGGAGAAGAACAAATCTCGCAAGACTTTACATAAGGTTCTGCCCCGGAATGTGTCATCAAAGTCTTGACCATAGAAGTAAGGATTGAGACTTGGTCTTCAAGCTTTCCATGTTTGGAATAAGCACTTGCATTGTTGGGGTTTTTCCCTCTTAAATCGGCTCTTGAGCTAAAGTTTCTTGATTCTTCGGCTAGCTTCTCATATAGATCCATTGCTTCCCTCGAGGACTTGTTCCAAAGAGAACCATTACAAGTTTCCCTTACTAGCCTTTGATCTTGTTCAAAAAAATCATTGTTGAAATAATAAACCAAATCCCCATCCAAGTAGCCATGGTAAGGACAACTAGCGATAAGTTTCTCGAACCTCTCCCAATAGTCATAAAAGATCTCCTCGTGCCATTGGATTCCTTCTTCAAGATGAAGGATTTTGAAGCCGGGAAGTATTTTGAGAGAAACTTCCTCTTCAATTTAATCCAAGAGGTGATTCTCCCTGGTGAAAGATAACTTAGCCAATCTCTCGCGACATCACGCAATGAAAACGGGAAGGCCTTTAACATGTAGAGCTCCTTATTCACCCCTTCGGGAAGCATACCCGTACAAACCATATGAAAATCAAGGAGGTGTTTGATAGGATCTTTCCCTTGCCTACCAAGAAAGGATGGTAGCTAATGTATCAATCCAGACTTAACTCAAAATGCCCATTTTCTCCAACCGCCGGATATGCGATGCACATCGGCTGTTGCTGTAGATTGGGAGCTATAACCTCCCTTAATGAGATTTGTCTCAACGGGATGTTCCTCCCTTAAATGGGAGGATGTTGAGGTTCTCCTCCAAGAATTTCCTCCTTATGCTCCTCGTGATGATCCATAGAGGTAGAAGATTCCTTAAAATGGTCACTAGGAGGGTTGTTGTTCACACTTTCCAAAGAAGGCCTCCTAGCCCATCTCAAGTTCAATTCTAACTCGGGGTCGTAGTGTAGGGGTTCTTGTGATGAGGATCGAGTACGAACCATATACCAAGAACTCGAACAATACGTCTCCAAACAAAACAAAAATCAAATAAAAACCAAATAGAAATCAACTAACAAATATTCACAACTACCACATATTCACACATAATATGCCAAAACACTTAAAAATAAATGCCTCTTCCCCGGCAGCGGCGCAAAAATTTGGGAGGTCATCGCCGCACATCTCAAATGTAATATTTTTAAGCCCTAAAGTGCTATTAACTACAACTAAGTAGATAATGGCAAGTCGGGATCGTTCACGAAGAAGAGGGATATTCCTAAGGGTTTTCACATATAACGGTGAATACTACACTAGATATAAAGATATGCATATATATATATAAGCTTGTAAATGGGGGGGGGGGTGGGTTTGTTTTTTGA
>JAULKM010155222.1:0-33365 GCA_032355605.1 Rubia tinctorum
TTCCATGCATTTGGTTGTCGTGTGTACCCTTATCTTCGTCCATATGCAGCTCACAAACTCGCTCCTCGCAGTTTGCCATGCATCTTTCTTGGGTATGAATCCCAATACAAGGGATATCGATGTTTGGATTATATACTGGAAAGATATATGTTACCAGACATGCTCGCTTTGACGACAGTTTCTTCCCTTATGCTGATGGTTCTACTTCAGTACCACCATCCTCTCTAGATGTCTCTACTTTTTTGGATCCCACTAATACAACAGCTCATATCCCTTCTTCTTCCAATAAGGCGTTTCCTCCTGCTCGGCTTGTCACTTCAGTTGCCAGCCCTCCTGGCTTATCGACGCTATCATCCTCACCGACTACGACACCATGTTCTGTTTGCTCTGCCGATTCAGACCATCCAGTGGCCGCTACGATGAATCCTGTTTTGCCTATCTCGCCATTGACCAGCTCACCTGGTTCTCCGAGCAGCCCACCCGGTTCACCGACCACCTCACCGTCCCCTTTGTCGGCCCATTTGCCGGTCCCGACTGCTCCTCAAGTCTCTCTACCTAGGCCTCGAACTCATCGGATGGCTAGTAGGTCGGCTACTGGTGCTATTTAGCGCAAGGATTATTCATACATTATTGCTCATGGTCTGACTGCTGCTCTACTTGCTAAGTCTGAGCCCACAAATTGCTTGGGTTTCTGCCATGGATGACGAGATAGCGGCTCTTCGTGGCCATCACACTTGGGATTTAGTGCCTCGACCCTTGGATGCTAACATTGTTGGCTCCAAATAGGTCTTTAGGCTCAAGTTTCGGCCGAATGGCACTATTGATCATCACAAAGCTAGACTTGTGGCGCAGGGTTTCTCCCAAATTTCGGGTTTTGACTTTGACCATACTTTCAGTTTGGTGGTCAAAGCCTCCACTGTTTGGACGATTCTCGCTATTGCCACAATGCGTTCCTGGCCACTTCATCAGCTGGATGTCAAGAACGCTTTTCTTAATGGTGTTCTCGATGCTCCAGTCTATATGAGGCAACCCGTTGGATATATGGACCCTGTTCATCCGGATTATATTTGTCACTTACGAAAAGCCATTTATGGTCTCAAGCAGGCCCCTCGGGCATGGTTCCATTTATGGTCTCAAGCAAGCCCCTCGGGCTTGGTTTTCAGTGCGGCTCAGCCGACACTTCTTTATTTGTTCTTTCGAGAGGATCATCGTTACTGTATCTCCTTGTGTATGTGGACGACATTTTTCTTACAGGAAATGACTCGGCTCTTCTTCGCCAGTTCATTGATCGGACACATTGAGAGTTTGCGATCAAGGATCTCGGTGCTCTTCATTACTTCCTTGGTCTTAAAGTTTCACCTACTTCATCAGGTTTACTTCTTGGTCAGGCAAAGTATGCTCGGGACATCCTAACTCGAGCTGGTATGTCTGACGCCGCACTAGTTTCCACGCCATTTGTTCCTGGAACTCAGTTGCACAGTTCGACCAGTTCACCATTCAGGAATCCGACCCTGTATCGTTCTCTTGTTGGAGCTCTTCAGTACTTGACCATCACTCGTTCAGACTAGGCCTTCTCGGTCAACACAGTCAGTCAGTATCTTCAGGACCCTAGAGATGATCATTTTGTGGCAGTTATGCAAATTATGCACTATGTTCGAGGAACACTTCATTTCAGGCTCACATTTCGTTCTGCTAGTTCTCCTGAGATATTGGGGTATTCAGATGTTGATTGAGCTCGTTGTCTGGAGACTCGTCGATCTGCTTATGGATATGCTATCTTTCTTGGTAGGAATATTGCTTCCTGGAGTGCCAAGAAACAACCCACAGTTTCTTGTTCCAGCACTGAGTCTGAGTACCGAGCTCTAGCCAACACTGCTTCAGAGGTTGTTTGGCTCACTCACTTGCTTCGTGATCTTCGAGTTCCTCTGACCGGCCCTGCGTTGTTGTTATGTGACAACAGTAGTGCTATTTTCTTGGCTCCGAATCGAGTGGCTCACAAGTGGGTGAAGCACATCAACATCGACTATCACTTTGTTCCAGAGTTGGTGACCTCCAGCAAGCTTCGAGTTGCGCACGTACCTACTTCTCTTCAGACAACGGACATCTTCACCAAGGGGATATCTCGTCCGTTGTTCGAGTTCTTCAGATCCAAGTTGTGCGTCGGCGAACAAGTATCTGATTGATTTGATTTGATTCTATATAGAATTTTTGACTAGACTATAGTTATACTAGTACTAGACTTTCTTTTGTACTCTATTTATTCTGATCAGTAATACATTATTCAACATGGGAAATCATTATTTCACCCACCAAATTAGATAGGGATTAATATCTAATATGATCATAATTCATCTCTAATAATATAACATTAATCATAATCAAACTCTAAGTTTGAAAATATTTTATCAAATCTCTATAAATAACACTATGGTGTTTATGTCATTGTAATTTTTGTTGTGAATGTGTCTCAATAAGAATGGTTGATAAGCACTAAAGTTAAATAATTAGAATTTAATTGGGCTTAAATTACATTAAAGATAATATAGTAAATATTTCATTAAAATTACCCGCACTTAAGATTCGGGACCTGTACTTAGGTTTTGTTGTTGAGTAAAATTAAACTTTCTGGATTTTGTGATTGACAAGGTTGAATTATGGTCAATTTATTCCATGCCAGTCGTCATGTCTATAAATATTATATTTTCTTACCATTCATTTCTCATCCTTCATTACCATCATTCATCTTTTGTTCATTTTATTTTGCTGCAACCAATCAATGTTCATTTGCTGGAAATTTTATACTTTCTACTTAAATCCAGGGTGTAATATTAATAATTGGGTTCGAACATTTTTATTTGAATTATGTTTATATTATGTAATTAGTAGAATTAAAATTTTAATCCCATTTTCTTTTATGATTATATAAGGAGGATACTTTGTCAATTTTTAAAAATTTGGGGAGGAATGACATGGTAAATAGTTGAATGTGCATTTTAAAAATAATATTTGTAAATTATAATATTTATTAGAATCGTGAATTATAATTTTAATATAAAATACACATTTGTCCTATTTTAAAGGAACATGATAAACTAAATACACGTAAGGTTTAAGTCACATATTAATGCCTCGTATTCCGCTTCATTGTTGGTCGGCGGAACTTTGAATAGAAGTGAATATATGTGCTTTCCTCCTTCTGAGCTGACTAATAGTAGTCTCGGGCCGCAACCTTCTTTGCTTGATGCTTCATCGACGAATAGTTTCCATGCGACATCCTACTGATTTAAAGATTCTGTTGGGCTTTCACGTCTTGTGCATCTTCGCTCGTCATCTCTTCGATGAAGTCTGTTAAGGCATGTGCCTTGATTGTAGTTCGTGGTTGGAACTAGATTTCATGTTGCCCCCAACTCGAGAGCCATCTTGGTCATTTTACCGTATACTTCAAGCTTGCTGAGGATGTCATTGACTAGGTGATCAGTATAGACAACTATCCCATGACCGTGGAAATTAGTTCACAACCTTCTTGTTTAGTACACCAAAGCTAGAATTAATCTCTCAACCGGCATGTACGCTCTCTTTACACTTTGCAGTATTCTACTAATGTAGTATACATGTATATGTTTTTGGACTTCCTGCCATATTGGAACCAAGATGACTAGGTTCTTTGAAACTGCCAAGTACAGATATAAGGTTTCTCCCGGGATTGATGAATTCAATGTAGGCAACGCCTGAAGCTGATCCTTCAAGGATTCATATGCTTTTTGACTTTCTTCGTTCTAGCTAAACTTCTTTACCTTCTTCAAGGTTTCGAAGAGTGGAAAGTGTTTCTCAGCTGCTTTTGAAACAAGCCTATTGAGTGCTGCTAACGATACCATTAATATTTTTACTTCCTTGACTGCTCGTGGTCGAGGAAGCTCGACTATAGCTTGCATTTTCTCTTGATTGTCCTCGATTTCCCTGGAGGATATCCTATATCCTAATAATTTCCCTACACATACTCAAATTATGCATTTCTCACGATTGAGTTGCATTCGGATCTCACTCAGTGTATCTAACATCTCTTCTAAATCCTCCGCGAAGCTGCCTATCTTCCTACTCTTAACGATCATATCATCAACATATGCTTACACATTTTGCCTTATTGATTGCGAAATGCACTGGAGATCACTCTCTAATATGTTGCTCCTGCATTTTTTTAAGCCAAACAGTATTTTCACATAACAAAATATTCCAAGCTTATTATGAACGCAGTTTTCTCTGCGTCTTCAGGATTCATCAGTATTTGGTGGTATCCTTTATATGCATCCAAAAAGGCTAGGACTTCGTACCCTGCAATCGCTTTGACTAGCTAATCAATATTAGGCAAAGAATAACAATCCTTTGGGCATGCCTTGTTTAGATCAGTGAAGTCTATAAACATTCTCCATCTAGCATTCATTTTTTTACCATCACTGGGTTCACCAATAATTTCGGATAAGTTACCTCCTTATATATACTAGCTTGAAGCAAAGTTGTAACTTTTTCTTCAATTGCTTGGTGCGAGTCACTAGCGAATCTTCGTTGTTTTTGCTTAACTAGTTTAACAGAATTGCTAATGTTCAGGGAATGGGTAGTGATTTCTGGGTTAACTCCTCCCATGTTCTGTACACTCCATGCAAATGTATCCTTATGTCTTCTTAGGATTCGTATGACCTTTTTTTCTCCAGATCTGGAAAATGCTTCCCTATTTTGACACACTTAGAAGTGTCCTCGACATTTAGAGTGACAACTTCAGTTTTGTCTCCCTGGTCTGCTGCTGACTCACATTGCCTGAGTAAGCTGTTATCTGAGAGAGTACTAACCATCTTTGTTTGCTTTGAACTTTTCCCTGTTTTCATCACGATAACCATACAATGCCTTGCTGTTTTTTAGTTTCCTCTTATTGTTGTGATTCCGGTTGGAGTCGGGAACTTCATTACTAAGTGGTATAGAAACCATATTGCCTTCAATGTGTTCATCCAGGGTCTTCTAATGATGGAATTGAATGGACTTGGTGTTTCCATGACCACAAAATCACACATGATGGTACAATTTCTATCACTCTCATCAATAGTAACAGACAATTGTATATTGCCCAGAGGTGTCTCTACTCGTCCTGTAAATCCTACAAGTGAGAATGTGGTCTTTTTTAGATCCGACCGCTTGAATCCTGGCTTATCGAAACACTCAAAAAATAGGACTTTGACTGCACTTCCATCATCCACAAACACTCTATGAACTGTTGCATTTCCAATTTTAGTTATGATAACCATTGGGTCATTATAAGGCAAAGTGTTGGGAACCGTATCCTCTTCGCTAAATATGATTTTTCATTGGCTTTTGTGGTGGCGATTATCTAGCCTTGGATTTCTAGAAATTATTGGGTATCGACTCAGTTGACCCATGTATAGACAAGATCACTCTTTCTGGAGCCTCGGTCGTTGTGTTTTCATCGTAATCCACCGCTGCTAACATCTTCTGGGTTTTTTCTCTGTGTGTTCACTATGCCCTAGTTTTTTACCACTGAGCTCCCTGCCTTGTTGGCTTCGTTGTACCATATTCCCCCATCTTTTCTCTTGTATTGGCTCAAATAGTCATTCCTCTTGTTTTCTTCTATCTGCCACCTCAGATCTCAACAATGCTCGATATCATCGTCATGGTCTTTGTGGAAGGCATAGTAGTAGTCTCTGGATCTTTTATCAAGTGGTGTTATCATTAGTGCAGGTTCGCGAAGAAATTCCATGTTCGCTTGCCATATTTCCTTTCTTGACATTGTCAGGGGTGTCTCTTGGAATGATGCGCCCTGCATCCCCGGTTCTCTTCCCTTGAAAGGAACATTTCCTTTCCCTTTCTTTAAAACCCCCTTTTGTGTATCTTCCGTCATTATTTTCTCGCCTCGCTCTCGCTCTATCTTGCGGTTTTTTATTTATTTGTTCTCACATGTTGCTTGATCATTTTTTGCAACTCTCTTGGGTTTTGGGGCATATTCTTTATGAGCTCCTTGTAGAACTCTCTTGACCACATGCCCTTTGTAAATGCGCCTAAAGAGGACTGGATCGACAAGTCTCGGCCCTGTAAACTCTCGGTGACAAACCTATTGTGATATTATGTAATGCTCTCATCACTTCTCCGAGCTATGTTTTTTACATCTACCGTTGTTTTGGTGAACTTCTGCTTCTGGTAGAAGCGGCCCAAACAAATCTGATAAATGTGCCCAGGACTTAATGCTTCTTTTTGGCAAGTCCTCGTACCATGTGATCATTTTTCCCGATAAGAAAATCGAGAAGGATTTGCATACCAATTTGATTTCTGCATCATGAAATCTCATGGTGTTACGATATGAATGTAGGAATTCTTTCGAATCTGTGGTTCTATCATAGATTTTAACGTGAAAAGGAAGCTTGAAATCTTTTGGCATCTTAAAATCTTAAAGATGATGAGTCAATGGTGATTTATCCTCATCGTCATCTGCCACTATCTCCTTCAACCCATCTTCGTACATAAGACTCTCATGTTAGTCGTAGTGTTTTCCAAAATCAAAACCCCCCTTTGATTACCACACACATAGAGTGACCTCTTCGTGTACTTTTAACTACGTTTAACACTCGATAAACCCCCCATTTCCTCGTGGACAACCCTGACTTGCCACTAGCTACTGTCTAGTAGTTAGCCGCAATTATGGCCTATAAATACTATCTTTGAGAGGTACGACGATGACTTCCTAAATTTTGGCGCCATTGCCGGGAAAAAGACGTATTTTGTTGAGTGTTAGTGTAGTTATTTATGTTTTGTGTTTCTATTTATGTGTTCTTATTTGTTCATAGCTTGTGCTTGTTTTGTGTTTGTTTTTTTTTCGAAAGGAAGTATTGCCTTTGTTCTTGGTTTATGGTACATGTTTATTGTAAGAACTAAGAACCTTTGCACTACGACCCAAAATTATTTTTGCTTCTTTCTTTTTTTTTCTTCTTTTGTTCAAAATATGTATTGCTTGAGTTCTTGATGTACTTCTACCAATGATTCTTGCATTACTATTTTGAATTTTTTATTTTTTAAAAATAAAATGGAATAACTCACCTTGAGGGAACTCATGATGAGAAGAGAGGCTCAACAATCAAGTTTTTGTAGGATTTGTCATTCTGACCATCCTACCGAGTCTTGCTATTGGTTAAGAGAGGATCACTGTGAGAAGAATAAAACCCTATGTTTTCGAAACCAAGGGTATCATGAGGAATACTATGAAGAGGTTGGAGTTGTTGGTTTCCAAGGTCAATGATCTCAAGAATGGTATCCATACTATGATTCTTACAATCTGGAGTGGAGTGGTAATCCGGATTCGTGGTATGGGAATGCACCGGAAAACCAACACTATGAGCATTATGTTATGTGTTCATCAACTTATGTCATATACCAAAATCATGCTCAAGGAGGTTCAAGCTCGAATAAGGAACTACTGCAAGCAATATCGAAAATGGTCCAAGATTTGGAGGCTTGCACTTCCTCAAGTTTTGAAAGCTTGGATACCCAAATTAGCCAACTTGCATCTTCCGTGAGCCTTTTGAAAGCTAGAGATTCAGGGAGCTTCCATCACAACCGAAGGTGGGTCTGGAGCCAAGTGCAAATCCTTCAACCTTGATGGCTGGGTGGTGAAAGAAGTTGAAGATGAGGTCCAATGGGATGAGGAGTTGTTGTTAAAGACAAAGAAGTTGAGGAAGGGGTAATTGTCCTACATTCATTAATCTTGCTATCATCACCCCTACCTCTACCAATTGAACAAATTCCACAATTTTTGGAATTATTGGAGGAGACAATGAGGAAGCCAAATAATTATACCAAGCTCTCAAACCACCCATCTCCTTTAAGACAAACTCCACCTCCACAAAATCATATCCTTAAAGGATTTTTACCTCCACCTCTATACTTTTGGAAGCTCATGGTGGAGGGATTCAAACCTTCACCATATGGATAACATCAAGTTCTTGTCGATCACCTTAAATCTACAGAGCTTCTCGGGAGGTAACCCAACTTTTAAATTATTTTAGTAGAATTTTTATTTTGAAAAAAAAATTGAAAAAATTCTGTCACCCTTGTCCTCACACTTTTACCATATAACACAAAACACCACCAAAAACCACTGTTAATGCCAATTTTGTAACAGTCTCGGCCTTTAGTTGATTATCTTGGGCTGTTGGAGCAGTTATGGATGCTCCGGTACAACATCTGTTTGGGCCTCCTTCCGGTGATATTTTCGGTTCGATGAATACCTGTAAAATAACATGGGTCATTAATGGCGGGCAAGTGTGTGACTGTGCCCGCTCTAATACCTAGGTCAGATCTGGTAAATGGGTGTGAAGAAGATGGTGCCACATTATATCAGGGGTTAAAGTTAAACCAGACCTTCTGTGGTTCCTTACCCTGTTTATAACTGAAATATTAGGTCTTCCTTAGGTTAAATGTTAAGCTTTTGGGCCTGGTAAGTTGGGATATGGGCCTACAAACCCATACCTTATCAAGTCCCTTTAACCTGAAGTCGCATTGATGAACAACGCAGGTCAATGGGGTAATTCATGTATGAATGTCTTAGATACTTGTCTGAATGTGGTCGCTAGTAAACGTCTTTGTTCATCAAGGTGGGGCTCTACATCTTAATTTTTCTCTCATAGTCATCGATCCGTGTTTCAACCATGCAGACGTCAGCCTAGATTCTTCATTGTCACTTTGTAAATTTACTTCCAGGATCGCGCACGTGGCCCTGCTGATGTCGGTTTGGGCTCTGGTCGTGACTCTGTAAATTATCTACCAAGGTCCTGCATCACAACCCTGCTGATGTTGACCTAAGCTTTACATCACAGCCTTGTAAGTTATCTACCATGGTCGTACGTTGCGACCCTACTATTGTCCGCCTGGATTTTACGTCGCAGTATTGTGTATTTTCTGACAGGATCCTACATCGCGGCCATGTTGATGTCGACCTAGATTCTACATCGGGTTCTTCTAAATTGGGCTGAAACCTCTCATTTCAGCCTTATAAATCTTCACTAGACCCATGAGTAGCTATTTGATGTGTCGGCCTGAACTCTGCATCGTAGCTTTGTAAATTCCTTCCTTTGTACATTGCAACCCTACTAGCGTCGTCTTGGGCTCTACATCCGGGACTTCTAAATCACGACCAAAATTTCTCTTGTTAGCCTTATTGGAACCATGCATCACTGCTTGCAGTTTCGAACTTGACTATTCATCAAAGCTCCGCAAATTTCTGTCTGGGTCACGTGTTACGACCCTGTTGGCGTCAGCCTAGGATCTATGTATGAACCTTTTAAACCACAACCAAACTCTCACATTTTTGCCTTATTAATATTTTCTAGAACCATGCGTCACTGCCTACTGTGTCGACCTGGACCCCGCATCGCAGCTCAGTAAATTTCAGCCTTTGTCGTGGATAGAGATCTTACAGGCATCGTCATGGGCCTTGCATCAGGTCCTTCTAAATCACGACCAAACTTTCTTGTTTTGGCCTAATTAATATTTTCAAGAACCATATATCACTGCCTGCTTTGTAAACCTGGACTATGCATCGCGATTCCATAAATTTCTGCGTGGGTTGTACGTGACGACCATGTTACTGTTAGCCTAAGCTCTGCATCTGGGCCTTCTAAATCATGATCAAAATATCTCATTTTTAGCCTCATTAATCTTTGCCAAAATCATACGTCGCTGCATGCTAGGTTGACCTGGACTCTGCATTGTAGCTCCACAAATTTCTGCCGATGTCGTGTGTGGCGACCTTATTGACGTCGACCTAGGCTCTGCGTCCAACCCTTCTAAATCATGACCAAAATATTTTTTAAACATTGTTAATTTTTCCAGACCCATGAGTCGTGGCTTGCTGTGTCTGTCTGGACTATGCACTGCAACTTCCTAAATTTCAGACTGGGTCGTGCATTGCGACCCTACCGGCGTTGACCTGAGATCTACGTCAAGGCCTTCTAAAACACGATCAAAATATCTGATTTTAGCCTTATTAATCTTCGTGAGACCCATGCGTCGTGGCCTACTGTGTTAGCCTAGACTCTGCATCGTAGCTTCATAAATTTCTACCTGGGTCGTTCGTTGCGGTAATACCGGTGTCGGTCTGGGCTCGATGTCCTGGCCTTATAAAGCATGTCCAAAATATCTTTTTTTTGGCCTTATAAATATTTTCTAGAACCATACGTTGTAGCCTCCTTTATCAGCATGGACTCTGCATCGTGGCCTTGAAGATATTCTACAAGGGTCGTACTTGCGACCCTTCCAGTGTCGGCCTGAGCTCTGCGCCCGGGCCTTTTAAATCACAACCAAAATCTCTCATTTCCATTCATGTATTTGGGATTTGGTCATACTTCTTATCATTTTGGGGGTAATTTACCTTGTGCCTTCACGGCTGTTCAAAGTCAATAGCATCCAAGAAGGTCTTTGGATGCTGGCTAGGATCTACACCTTTCTAAAGAGTCTAGCTGAGACCTACATCTCTCTGGATGTCGGTAGCCAGGGGTTCTTGTACTTTTCCCAAAGAGTCCAGTAGGGACCTACATCTCTCTGCTTCTCGGCAGCCAGGAGTGCTTGTCGTCTTCCTGAAGAGTCTGGCTGGGAACTGTATCTCTCTGGCTGCCGGAAGCCAAGGGTGCTTATCATCTTCTCCTCGTTTAATGTTCTAAGGCGGAATGTATTCCATCCTTTTCTGGATTTTACTCACATCATCTCCTCTTTTTTGCGAATGTGCTTATAAGGAAGGCATCTTTCTGCCCTAGTTTTTGCTTGCTTTCTTTGATTTTGCTTGGTTGCTTTCTTTACTTTTCTTTTGCTTGCTTACTTCCTTTATTTTTCATCAATCTCAATAGGCTGACTAACATCTCCCTGGTTGCGCGTAGCCAAGGGTGATTTCATCAGCCTTAAGAGCCTGGCCTGTAGGTCCAGACTATCATAAGAAAAGGCCATGTATTTTGACTTGTTGCTCTTGGCCTGCATGTCTGTAGATGTGGTAAGCATGAGCTTCTTGTTTTGGTCTGTTAATTCTATCTTGTAGGTCTCCTACTGTTATAAGCCAAATGTTGCTTACTTTGGCATGTTAAGGATGAGTTGGATGTCCCTGCCTACGTGGGCTAGGTGTGTTTTTCCCTCCAGCAAAAGGTTTTTTCCTTATCGCTTTTCTTTTTGCTACAGTGCTTTTCCTTACCACTTATATTTTGGCTAAGGTGATTTCTTGTATATCTCTGCCTGCCTGGGTCAAGTGTGCATCGGCCTTAACAGGCTGCCTTTGTTTTATGCTATGCTACCAAACTCGTAAGATAAAACATATCATGCTACCGTGTTCCAACTTGGTGGATAAAAATAACATGTGTTAGTTTAGATTACAACATAATGCATTGATTCTTCACCAATAATGCAATCCTCCGCCAATAATTCAATCCTCCTCTCTCTCTCCCACTCCTTTTAATTGTAAAAAGGATTAGTTTTAAGTTATTATGAAACAACTATTTCCTAAGTCAACTTATAGAGCATGCTATATGAATCAATTTAAATGAGAAAGGCATGCAAATGTAAGTGTCATTCAAATGAATCACTACATAAATAAAATGTACAATCATACTGCCTTTTCTTAAGGCTAGTAGAAAGTGGCCCTGCCTGAATAGGAAAAGGGTTTATCAACACCCTGTTCAAACATGTCAAAGGATGGTTATTGCCCTGCCATTTCAGGCTGAGGGTTGATCAACATCCTGTTTGAGCATGCTGGTGACTGAGCTTTCTTTGTCGTGGCTGAACTTTCTTTGCTTTGGTGGTTGATGATGCAGCTTACCTTGTCAGGTGGCTGCTTCACCTTGTGCTAGTGCTTTACACTTCATCTGCATTTCAGCGTCGTGATCCGAGTACCATTTTGGTGGCTGTCGTAAGCCCGAGCTACTTATTTCAGCCTGGCAATCTGGCTTGATGCTTTATGGTCATCGTAGTTCCAGAGCTGTTAATTTTGGGTGCTTATGATCCAACCTGCAGTTCACTGGCTGTCGTGAGCCAGAGCTTCTTATTCTAGCCTGGCGATCTGCCCTAATGCTCAATGGTCGTCGTAGTGCCGGAGCTGTTAATTTTTTGGGCTTATGATCCAGCTGGCAGTTCGTTGGCTGTCGTAAGCTAGAACTGCTTATTTCATCCAAGATATCTGGCCTGATGCTCTACGTTTTCGTGGTACCGGAGCTGTTAATTTTAGGCGCTTATGATCCGGCAAGAACTACCTATTTCGGCCTAACAATCTGGCATGATGCTCTACTGTCGTCGTGGTGCCGCAGCTTTTGATTTGGGGCACTTATGATCAGACATGTAGTTCACTGGCTATCATGAGTCAGAGCTTCTTATTTTGGCCTGGAAATTTGGCCTAATGCTCTATGGCCGTCATGGTGTCGGAGCTGTTAATTTGGGGCGCTTATGATTCGGTATGCAATTCACTAGCTGTCATAAGCCAAAGCTACTTATTTTGGCCTGGTGATCTGACCAGATACTCTATAGCCTTCATGGTGCTGGAGCTATTAATTTTGGGTGCTTATGATCCAGCATGTAGTTCGTTAGATATCGTGAGCCAGAGTTGCTTATTTTGGCATGGCGATCTGACTGGGGCTCTACTACCATCATGTTGCCAGAGTTGTTCATTTTATTGTTGTTTGAACTGTAGTCCAACCTGTAAGACTAAATATTTCATTTTTACATGAATAGCGCCAACATGTGTTAGTTTAGATGACAACATGAAACATCAAATCTTATCCATAATGATAGAATATATTAAATGAATGGTAAAGTCTCGTCCATCGGTGGAGATGGTGGAAATCAGAGGCTACCAAACTTTTCGGTAAAGGGATCGTTAACTTTCCAAATGCGGTGACTCCATCACATTGCCTTGATTGATCCCCTGCTCGCCGGAGAAGGTTGCTCGGCTGATCTGGGTTGACTCGCAAGAGAAAGTTGCTCGGTTGATCTGGGTTGACTCGCCGGTTGCTGGTGAAGAATGAGCGGGCTAAGCTGCGAAGTAGTTGAGTTAGCTGGGTTGACTCACCTAATCCAGTTGTTGGGTTAACTTATTGGACTGACCGGGTCAAATCGCTTCCAAAGACCAATTGGGTTGACTCGCTGGCTAGACCAGGTCTGCTCGTTAGGCTGGGCCTGATCTACTCTCCTTCCTTATTTGCTGAGTCGACTCTCCATTCTGCTTTCTTTTTTCCTTCTGATGAGTCGCTCCGCTTCCTTTTTCCTTTTTAAAAAATAGATAAACACTTGGGTCTAGAGAATAGGTATATTCATCCCTTAAAAATGAAAACAATTGATTGAGCTTGTATGCAGGTTTATTTGAGCAGTATCTATTAGAGGTGTATGGGAACTTGATGTCAGATCCCAACAGAGGGCGCCAATATTAATGCCAATTTTGTAATGGGCTTGGCTTGAAGCTGATTATCTTGGGTTGTTGGAGCTGTTGTGGATGCTCCGGTACAACGTCTGTTTAGGCCTCCTTTTGGTGATAATTCTGGTCAAATGAATACCTATAAAATAGCATGGGTCACTCAGGGTGGGGCAGTGTGTAACCGCACCCTCTCCAATGCCCATATCAGATCTGGTAAAATAGGTGTGAAGAAGATGGTGCTACAGTATATCGGGGCTAAAGTCAAACCTAAACTTTTGATGGTTCGTTGCCTTACGTTATATAGCTTAACTGTTAGGTCTTCCTTAGGTTAAATGTTGGGTCTTTGGGTCTGGAAAGTGGGGATATGGGCCTATAAACCCATGTCTTATCAACCACCAAAGCCATCATCTAAGAGGACCGCTAGTTTTTACCTTTTGAGAGTGTTGATCGGGACTTGCATAGTTGGGGATTTGGAGTGGGTGGGTTGAAGTTGTATACTGAGCAGAGTTCAAGAACATGGAGGAGAGAACATTCATTGACAAGTGAGCATTGTTATCACCGGGAAGGACCTTCAATGTCCTAGTTGTGAGTTTTTTTTTCTTTCTCCCCTGCTTCTTTATCTTGTCCTTTTGTTCACATTGAGGACAATGTGTGTTCCAAGTGTGGGGGAGAGAAATATATCTCATTGTATTGTATTGTATTTTAGTATGCATATTCTCTACTTTGATTTGTTTTGTTTTTGTTTTAAAAATCCCGCTATGTTGAAAACACGAGAGGGAAACTTAGGAAAAATTTGGGGGCCCGGATAGGTTGAAAACCCGAAAGGACGACCTATGCAAAAGTGAGCTGCCAAATGGTGTGGAAAAAAGTGAGGGTGAGCATTGTAAAAGAAGAAAAAAAATGTGTGAAGCCAGGGTGAAAACCAAAGAGGGCTCTTAGGCAAAATGAGAGGCAATAAGAGAAATTGAAACATTCTACATTTCTCTTATTTTGTCTATTCGGTAGCATCTTTTGTAGAGTAAGCTAGTATTACGCTTGTACTTTGCACCTCACATTTGATTGGTATGATGGTTGTTTAGATTATCTTAGGCTTTGGGATGTGAGAGTGTGAGGGATTCTTATGTAATGAGAGCTAAGATAGTCTAGGAATAAAATGTTGGGTGTTTGGGAAAACCTGTGCATACTAGTTTACACTTAGGTATTTAACTGTTCTTGTTTACCTGAGGACTAGTGAAAGTTTAAGTGTGGGAGATTTGGTGAAACGTCAAATGCATGTATTTTCTGAAACATTTAACATCTATTTTGTTGTTTTTTGTTGGAAAATTGCTAGATTTAGTTAGATTTACTTTGTAAGGGGTTTAGATAACCGTTTTCGATTTTCATATCGAAATCTTACATTTTGTAACTTATTTTGAGTCTAAAGAATTGTTAGTCCTTACGAGCATCACTACTAGAATTCCCTCCTTTTACAACCAAATTTTACAAAAGGGTGAAAAAATGGTTGTAAAAAAATGCATTTACAACAAAACTTGAGAAGTGGTAGTAATGGCCCTAAATCATTTTTACGAGAAATAAAATAAGCAGTTGTAATTGGTTCTAAGGTTGTTGCAAAAGATCTTTGTTACCCAGAGTATTTGTAAAATACTTTTATTAACAGATTCAGCTTCCAGACCCAAAGACCCAACATTTAACCTAAGGAAGACCTGACAGTTAAGCAGCTTCAAATTCATCTGAGTTACAATAATGCAATTCTTGCCTTCTTAAATTTTAAATGCCAAGCATATCCTTCAGTGTTAGCTTGCAGCATATTGGGGGAAAACTAATAATATGAAATCATTACAATATTAAATGAATAAAGTAAATTGGGTTCGCTCATTTACCTATATTAACATGTACATCATTATTCACTTTCATATAATACACAAGCATCCCACATGGAAATTTTTGTGGCTGGAAACATTAGTATGTACAAAAAAGTTTGATCTATTTTTGTGTGCATAGATCAATTGGGTAGTCAAATTTCAACTTGTTAGGATGAATTCGAAAGGGCTGCAATCTTGATTGCTGCAAATTATTTTTCTCCATGAACCTGGTGAAATAGGAAATCTTTGATTACTGCGATTTGTTATGGAATGATCTCTAACATGCTTTAAAACAAAGCTTAACGTCATAATATTAGATTACCCAATAAGTTTTTTTAACGACCATAGAATTCCTTTTTAAAAAACAATACCGATATGTTCGTCCAGGTGTAGGAGATGTTGAAGGTATGTTTTGTCGACATCGGTAGTAGCTGATCATCGATAGCCATGTTAGGAATTTGTCGCAAAAGTTCAGTATTATATTGTGTTTAGAGATTGTCCTATGAATGCCCTATGCCTTCAATATTGCACACACAAATATATATACACACACACTATGAACCAAATAATTCTAAAACAAAAGGAAACGTGTTGCTTTTATGCATCAAGGCTGAGGCTCGCTAAAAGGCTTCAAAGCAGAAAGAATAAATTCTTCTAGATTGTTTATGTGTGCATGTGAGGGGGGGGGGGGGGGTAGTAGCTTGTTTTGGAGTTCAGACAGCCTTCTTAATTGCAGAGTTTGAATTGCAGCTTCTTTTACCTGTTCCCAAAGGGGTTATGGAGGCTTGAAAAAAACCATGAGGTAGAGAGTATAAATATATTTTTCTTGTTGTATTTTACTTGTTAATTTTGTTCGCATGTTAGCTTTTTACTGATGTATGGTCATGTCGGATGGTTGAATATTCCTTGTGATGATATGGTAAGAATGTTGTATGTTAATCAATGGTGGTTTTAATATAGGTTCAAAATAAGTAATAAATATAATAAAAATTGTGTATTTATAACATAGTATTATGTTGCAATAGATGATTTTTACAACAGATAAAGTCGTTGCAGTAGATGGTTTTACAACGGAAAAAGTCGTTGCAATAGATAAAAAAAATTTACAACGAAAAAATTCGTTGTAATATATAATTTTTACAATGGAAAATTTTGTTGCAATAAATTATTTTTACAACGGAAAAGGTCGTTATAATTGATATTTTTACAACTAAAGTATAGATTTGTTGTAAATATGTCTTTTACGACAGATGATTAACCATGCCTATTACAACCACTTTACAACTGCACATATATTTGTTGTAAATTGTCTATTACAACCACTTCAAGACTTTTTGCAACGAAAATTGATCTCACTATGGGGGGGGGGGGTTAATTCTAGTAGTGCATCTAGATTTTATTTTTGTGAGCATAATTTATAAATTGCTCGTAAGCACTTGAGAGTATTTTAGTGAAGGTCATTCGCAAGGATGGTAGAATAATGAAGGCCACAAGTCAAACGTGGTAGAAGATAGACAGGTCGAATAATGAACACAAAGAAGCGGATGAATTGTGATACCAAAGTTTGAACTGAGTTCTATGAATGATCTGAGAAGATCCAGCCTTCGAAGGCGGTAACACTGGATTTGTCTTCTCGAGCGCTATAAAATTGACTACAAGAACTCTCAAATCGGATCAGTGGTTCACCCGTAACAACGTACAAGTTGATAGAAAAGCGCAACCGACCGAGCACGCAGCCCATGAACCTAGGTATGCGCCTTGAACAAGGAGCAAAATCATCCCTCAGATGGAAAACGTGTGGCCACGCACGTCTGCTATACCTTTGATTTTTCTTGATCAAATTAGACAATAAATAAACCATCTCTTCTTCCCCATTTTAAGAGGGAGCCTGACTTGGGACCTCCGAACGCTAATTTTTTTCATTTAGATTTCAATTATTCTATGTTTCTTTGTAGATTTATGTTCTATGGTATGAGTTTTCATAATCTAGGCTAAATATACTCTTGGGAGCTATTGATAAACATTTCTAGTATGAATTTGTGAGATTTGGTTTATTCTATTTTATGTTTTGAGTATCAAGTATGTTTTGTACTTTGTTGTGTGATATTAATGCATGATTTAGACTAGGATGATCAACTGGCTGATGATTGTGAATTGATTGTTTGCTAGATTTTTGGTCAAACCCGGAAGACTTTGTCGTTTTGTCAAGGTGATTATTGTTGATTAACGTTAGGTTGTAATTAGGGGCGACAACTAATTATTATTGTTGGTTGATAAAATTGCTTAGGTTTAGGATGAATTTGAATGAGTTTGCCTAATTATCGATGTGGCTCACTAATAATGTCTAACATGAAGGTCAGTCCTTTTAGTCTTTATTAGTAGATATACTTGTGCTATCTGTATGTTTCTTGCTTATAGGACATTGTGGTAGTTGTGTTTGGTATCTATGTTTATTGCTATTCTAGGAGGAGTCTATGATACCAATCATCTAGAGTTACCGGAGTGTAAGGTGACCCGCCCCCTCCGGAGCATCGTTAAACACGAGAAGAGGCTGTCAAAGCTATTAAGGGTCAAAGATAAGATTTATATGTTGCTCCCATTCCTGCTACTATACTACCAAGAATAGTGGATAGTGGCAAGTACCGGGATCGTCCACAGAGATGTTAGGAATCTAATAATCAACTAAACACAACCACGTTCGATTTGTCAATCCCACCACGTGTTAGGAATAATTGTTTTTGTGAAAATAGTCATTGGGGGGGAGTTTGTACTAACAACTACTAGATTGCGGTTGATCACGAGAATTAAAAATATAAGCTGACACTTGGGGAATATTTGCACAACATGGTCAGTGTAATTTTGATCATCAATTTCATGAAATACAAGAACTAACCCCTATTCTAGTGTGTGTGACATATGGTGTAGACAATGGTCAAAACTTCCCCTTATCTGTCACATAGAGGTGCATGTATAAAATCTTCCATCGGTCTCGCCTCCGCAACTAGGAGAGTGAAACAACGGTTATGGCTTATTGCGCAAGTCTAATTCTCCCCCGTACGATTAAGTCCCGGGCGGAACACCGCAAAAGAACTACCCATATGCCTACAAAGGCAAAGGAAGTAGCCGTCTTATCGATGTTTCTAGGATCAACAAAATAATCCTAGCTTGTTACCTAATCTATATCTACCCGCAATCCTTCGGACCTCTTTGGTCTTCTAACTAGAGCATGGTCGATCGTGACAATTAATAACCGTAACCTTTGTGCACACTCTTGTTTCCGGAATATCGTCACCCCAAGTGCATCTAGGTTTCCTTAACCGGGGAGTAGCAATGGTGCACCAACATGAAAGTAGGTTTTGTTGTGTGCCAAAAAAGTGTGACAATTATGCAATTCACAAAAATATTAAGAGCAAGCCAACATAATAATCACAAAACACATAGAAATAGGTATATCTAGAAATCTCACATAATAAACAATAACAAATGAATACAAATATTATCCCCAAGTAAGATCCCTACTGCCTAAGCATTGAACCCAAGTATTTCATTGGATTCAACATCTTTGGGCTAAAGAAAGATAAAAAGATGAAAAGAAAACCTAGAGAGAAGTAAGAGTATTTTCTCTCTCTAGCCTACTCTTGAGATCTAAAAATGAACATAAACTTAAACCCTACTAGACCTAGGTCCATATATATATTATTAGGGAACTGGGCCTAAAATAGGCCCAAAATGGCAAAAAAACCAGCAAGCCGGAACTGATGCGGGGGGGGGGGGGGGTGGTGGTTCGTGACGCGACCAGTGCCGGCCGAGGAGTCCTCAATCGGAGCGACATGCTAGCCCTAGAACGGCCTGTGTCGGTCATGCCAGCACGGGGTGTTGGATTTGGCACAAGCTGTGTCCCCTCGTGCTGGTGCGGCCCATGTTAACTGGCGCAGGTCATCGCCCGACTCTCCGTTTTGCTTCTTTTGATCTGCGTCTCATGTTGTTTGGCGAGCCCCATCGGCTGGAACCTTGTTTTTGCTCAGTACCTTGGTGTGTCCCAAATCAATTTTCACACCCCCATGGCCTGGTCTTTGTATTTGTAACTTGAAACGGTGCTGGCCATATAAAACAGAACGTCCCGCTCCCATACTTAGCTAATTTTTGGAGTGAAAAGATGATTTTGAGTGAACGGCCAGCTGAAACGGACACCGCCCGTGCTGGAAATTGACACAGCCCATGTCAGGTTGTACATGTCGTGCCAAGGCTCCCTGAAACGGGCTGTGACAAATGGTATGGGCCGTGCTAGCTTCGGTCTCGTGCCGGTCTTGTAGGGTCTGTGCAGGTCGTGGATGGTTCGCTTGGCTAACTTATTTAATCTGCTACGGGTGAACCGTTGGTCCGATTTGGGAGTTCTTGTAGTCTATTATATGGAACTCGAGAAGAAGAATCCAATGGTGAAACTCTCAATGGCTTTTTTTGGACTTTTCCCAGAACTCCATGCAATCAACGATCCCTCCGTTTCTCCCTTTGCCTTCTTGAACTTTGAATCCGCCTTTTTTGGTCTCATTTCCATCTACTACCTTGCTTTGGAGTCGGTGGACTTCTATATACTACCATCCTTACGAATAACCTTCGATATCTTCTACCATCCTTGCAAAATGGCCTTCAAATATCTACTACCACCCTCGCGAGTGGCCTTCTATAAAAGATAATTAAAAATCACTCACGAGCAACCTATTAATGAGATCAAAGAGGAAGATCTAGGTGCCCGTGAATACAAAGTGTCCATTAGCTTTAATTAAGTATACAAAACTCTGCATTTAGACAAGAAAACCAATAATGGCCATCTAAACCCTTTGTCGTTGATGTGTCCATATTATACGGTGATTTTAGGATCTTTTGTACTCATTTTGGTATGATTTTGTGCTTTAGATACTCCATTTTACCTTGAAATTCTATTAGTAGAGTTAAGGGAGACTTTTGCGCTCTTATCACTTTTCTACTAAAATTTGTGAGATAAGGTAATAGTTCAAAGATTTGAAGACCATGAATACTGCTTTTGAAGACCATGAAGACTTGAAGATGTGCAGAAGAGATGACTACACTTAGACAAGAAGAAGAAGAAGAAGAAGACATTGAAGAGTAGCTTACTCTGTCTGTCGCGACTCGCGATGCATGTGTAGCGAGTCACGATAGGTCGCTGCCCATATCTGCTTTTTGACTTTTTTGTACTATAAATACCATCTTATCCTCTCTCCTTCACAAAAATCTTTCTTCCCGATTCAAGCTACGAAAAACTCTAGTTTTCCACCATTTTCATCTTTGTTTCATCTTGATTTTATGTTTGAACTTCTATTGATGTTTAGTATGAATTCTAGTAGGTAAACTTAGTATTGGGAGAAACTAATTAAGGCTTCCAAGCCCATTTCTTGAGAACTATAAATGAGCTATATAATGCTTTGCTATTTTTCATTTATTGTGCTTGAATGTTGGTTATCGAATGCATTAATGGTGTTGGAAGCTTGAGCATATGAATTGCTTGTATGATTGCTTATTAGGGTTGGAAGAAATTAGCTAGTTTTCCCCTCTTTGATATGGAATCCAAGAGCATAAATTAGAGCTTCTAATATGGTTGATTATTTGATTAATGTTATATGAATGTGATAACATCAAATTATTTGTCATGTTTTTTGTGTAGAAAATAGGATAATTTTATGAACGTAGAACTTTCTTGACTAATCATGTGTAAATGCATGAATTGGTGCAATGCTTGGACATGGTGTAGAGTTTATAAGTGTTACCAAGTTTGTTGATTCTTCGTACTTACTGCCATTAACGGGATACTTTTAGGCATTGATCGATAAAGGAGTCATTAGTGAGGTTTAGCAAGAGATGTCGAATTCACTCTTGTAAATTACTATCAAAGAAGGATAAAAGATTTATCTTCATAACAAGTAGTGAAAGTATTGAATAGGTTGTATATTCGAGGATAGATAAGAGGCCTGGAAGTGGAAATCAATTGCGCTCAAGGTCCCGTAACTTGTGTTTAATCTCTTCTTGGTAGATTGTTGCATATTTAGTAGATTTACATTGCTTGCTAGTTGACATTTCTTTTAAATTAATAACTTAGAAAAACCCAAGCCACCCCTCCCCCCATTTTACGTGCTTATATATATAGGGGTGGGTTCAGGTGAGAACACCCCCTTAATGTGCGAACACTCATTTATGTGAGAACACTCATTTATGTGAGAACACATCTAAACCATCCAATCACTTAATTTGGTGGTTCTGATTTAGTGTTCCACATCTGTAACTATAATTATTTAAGTTAAATTTCGCGGGTCACAACTGCGGGTCATAATACTTGAGTCGGATCATAACAATAAATTGGATCAATTTCTCTAATTATGTAAGAAATAAGCCTGCATTTCTCCGTTGGCCTCTCTCGTGACTTTGTCTGACAACCCATGAAAAAACTGGGTTTGCTCCCGCTCCCCCTTTCTTTGCACGAGCGTTTGGTTATCTCCCCTCTCTTCAGATCGAACTAATTTTCTTGTCCAAAAAGAATTTCTTCTTTCTTCTAACCTTTTTCACATCAAACCCTTTAGCTCTGACATGGATACCGTCAGAAAATTGAAGAAGTGCGGTGGCCTGAAGATGAAGCCGGTCACCCGGTACACCATCTAATTATGGGTTTACTATTGATGTTCCTAATATATTGATATAATCTTATTCTCTAATTTTGTGTTCTATGCTCCCTTTGTTGGGCTGAGATTGGTACAACTCTATTTCTTGATCCTTGGACTCTAATTAACCGGTTTATATGCGCTAATAATCTACAAGGGACAGAGTAACTATCTTCTGCTTCTAAAAATTTGATTACATAGTTGGGTGTCCATGGAAATTGTCTTTTTGTTGATGAAGAAAAGCATGTCTCTTTATTAGAGCCAAGTTAAGCATGTTTCCAGATAGGGTAGATATGTTTGTTCACTTTGGTCATATTTGAACCCATTTAAGTGAAATATCCTTCAACAAAAATTCAAACTCTTGTCCAAGAGTTGAATTTAAACTAAAATTGTAGGTTATTATAACATATAAGTGCTTCACATGTTCATTGTAAGTTCTTCAATACCAACTTGGAAAATGTATACTTAAGAGGTGCTTCGTACATGTCTTGAAGGTGGTTCAAGTATAACATATAAATGCTTAAAATATGATTTGTTCATACTTGAAGGTATGCTTGTAGGTGCTTCACTTATAACTTACAGGTGCTTCGAGTTCAACTTGTAAGGGATTCATGTTATGCTCATAGGTATTTCGTATATGTCTTGAAGGTGCTTCAACTACTTACAAGTGCTTAGGCTTGTATGTGTTTCACTTCTAACTTGCATGTGCTTAATGTTATATTCGTAGGTGATTCATGTTATTCTTGTAGGTGCTTCATGTAAGTCATGGAGATGCTTCAAATACGACATACAAGTTCTTACTTATAGGCGTTTAAAGTTACATTAGTAGGTGTTTCATTTACAACTTACAAGTGCTTCAAGTTTAACTCGCAGGTGCTTCATGTTATGCTTGTTGGTGCTTCATATATGTCTTGAGGTGCTTCAAGTTTAATTTGGGGGTGCTTAAAGTTATTCTTGTTGGTGTTTCACGTACAACTTTCATATGCTTCAAGTATTTAATTTGTGGGTACTTGGTGTTATGCTTGTAGATGTTTCCTATATAATTTATAGGTGCCTTAATTTTAACCTATGGTTGTTTCCTATATCTTAAAAATGAGGTTTTTGTGTTTTCAAAATGACAATTTGTTGTACTATTTCTTGAATTGTAAAATAATAATTTCCCCTCAAAATATTTTAAGAGATATTGTCTTTTGTAAGTTTATTAATTGAGGCATGATGTGATGTACTATCTATTCTTGAAATCTAATGGAAGAAGATGACGGTGAGTAGGTTCACCAGGATGATTTCATGCTAAATGTTAAACTACAGCAGTTTGGTCTGATAGCCAACAACCAACTTTTAAACCCAAACAGGTCCCACATTTTCAATAAAAACACATAGATGGGGAAATCAACTTAAATCTCAGCCGTTCGCTGGATTATCTTAGGGGGTTAGGATTTGTTCTCACATAAGTGAGTGTTCTCACTTAAGAATGGTGTTCTCACATGATCCCAATTCTATATATATATATATATGTATGTATGTATCTCTATATCTAGTCTAGTATTTATCCTTATATGTGTAAATCCTTAGGAAAATTCCTCTTCTTCGTGGACAACCCCGATTTGCCACTATCTACTTAGTTTTAGTTAGGAAGCATTTAGGACTTATAAATCGTATTCTTGAGAGGTACGGAGACGACCTCGTAGTCGTGAAAACGTAACTAAAAGTAGCAATCAACCAAACAAAAGATGATAATAAATGTGTTAAATGCATCGGCTAACGCATGCATAATGGTGCACATCATGATACATCTAGTTTGAAGCCATGTATTCAGGCCATGACCCTCCCATGACAGAACCGTAAAACAGCTGTTGCAGCCGTTGGTGATAAGGTTTATATGAGGGGATCTCCGCTCGAGACCTTGGAAGCATTTGGTTTTCATATCCTTGGTAGCACCCTATTGGCAAGGACACCAAGTGAGGAATCGTTTGATTTGGCATAAGGGGGGCCAAAATAGGCACCGAATACGCCAACATTTGGCACGAACTAGGGAACGTGGGCTGAGGTCGATCTCAGGCACCTACTCCACATTCATTGGGTGGGATGTTCTAGGCATAGCTTGTAGCTGAAATTTCGGCTGTACTATAAAGAGCATCATCACCTGCTGCTGGATCATTCTTTGGTAGAGCATCGGGGGATCGACCTTATAGCCAGCGGATCTAAGGGTCTGAGTTGGTTGCACTAGGTCTTGCTGGGCGGATGAGGCACACTATCCACACTCAATTTGTTTGAACGGTCCCTGTGACCACTTCTACCTATGAATCCGCTGAGGCTTCCATGATTGCGGTTCATCTTCCCTTTACTGATAAACCTAACTTTAGGAAGGAGGATCCCCGATACCTCCTACCCAGGGTTCTACTAACCTCCATTCACCTGGAGGGCATAGTACCCTTGATCCGAGACACCTCTAGCATCATCGTCATCAGGATCTGGTCCGTGACTACCACCGGGGTCTGTTCCTGGCACTTAAAGAGGCTGAGGGGTTAGACTACATTTTCTTGATTTTACCCCCCCCCCCCATTTTCTTCTCCGGGAAGGGGACTTTACTTCCTCACCGGCATCTAAGAATATTCCTTTCACTCGTTCACTTCTTTGCAATGTGCTTGCCACAGAAGCAAACATGAACAACGAGACTTACAAATATAAAAAATGGTCCCACCGAGCGTGCCAGCTTGATGCGCCACCAAACTATCATCGTCGAGTTCGCCACTCCTTTGGTCGGAATCTGCAAGACAGACCCCCAGAGTATTCCTAGAGGAAGAGGTTCCGATGGTAAAGTCAGAAAGTATCTTTGAATTGGGATTGAATAGTTGGGTTTATAGTGTTACCTCTTTTCTTTATATAGGTTGGTAGGTAGGGCAACTACTTTATTTTCTTATGATGCAAGTACTGAAGTTCTTCCTTGGGCCATCCCAATGTTTACTACCTAAAGGATATTATTTTAAGGGTAATTAGTGGAACCTAGGCCGGCTGAGCTAGGCACTCAGACCCATCATAAATAGCACAATATAAGGGGGCCATGGTTTCTCTCAATGGAATTTGCTTGAATGGGACATTCCCTCCTTGAAGGTGAGGCTGTTGAGATCATCCTACCGGATTCTTATCTTCATGTTCCTATTGATGATCCATGGAGGTAGAAGGTTCTGAAAAATGGTCACTAGGAGGGGTGTTATTCACACTTTCCAAAGAGAGCCTCCTAGCCCCTTTCAAGTTAAACTCTATCTCGGGGTCATAGTGTAGTGTGAAGAGGATCGAGT
Organism: Rubia tinctorum; assembly: GCA_032355605.1. Taxonomy (NCBI): domain Eukaryota; kingdom Viridiplantae; phylum Streptophyta; class Magnoliopsida; order Gentianales; family Rubiaceae; genus Rubia; species Rubia tinctorum. Next base: position 25,262 of record JAULKM010155222.1, read on the forward strand.
ACGAACCATAAAAAAAGAACTCTAAAAATATGTCTCCAAGCCAACCAAAGATCAAATAAAAATCGAAGAAAAGTAAACCGACACATATTCAGAACTAGCACATATTCACATATAATATGCCCAAACACTTAAAAATAAACGCCTTTTCCTTGGAAGTGGTGCCAAAATTTGAGAGGTTATCAATGCACCTCTCAAAAATACAATTTATAAGCCCTAAATGCATCCTAACTACAACTAAGTCGATAGTGGAAAATTGGGGTCATCAACAAAAAAAGGGATCTTCCTAAGGGTTTACACATATAAGGTGGATACTAGACTAGATATACATATACATACATATAAGAAAGCAAGTAAAGAGGGGGGTTTTCTAAGATATGAATCAAAAGACAAGAAAACTAGCCAAAAAGGTAAATATACTAACCATGCAAGAAGCTACTAAAAAGAGAGTGAAACACAAATTTATGGGACCTTGGGCGCAATTGATTTCACTTCCAAGCATCTTATCTATCCTTGAATATACAACCTATTCACTACTTTAACTACTTTTGTGAAGATAAATCTTCTATTCTTCTTTGATAGTAGTTTACAAGAGTGAATTTGAAATCTCTTACTAGACGTCACTAATGACCCCTTTAGTTGAGAACTGGCTAAAGATATCATTAATGGCATTGAGTACAAAGAATCAACAAGTTTGGTAACACTTATAAACACTACACCGTGTTTAATCATTGAACCAATTCATTCATTTACACAAGATTAGTCAAGAACGTTCAACGTTTATAGACCTCTTTCACTTGCTACATAAAACAAACATGGCAAAGAGTTTGACATCATCACATTCATCTACAAATTATCAAATCATCAACCCTATTAGAAGCTCTAACTCACGCTCTTGGATTCCATATCAAAAGGAGGGAAACTTAGCTATTTTTTCCCAACCATAACAAACAATTCATATTCTCAAACTTCCAACAACATTAATGAATTCAAAAACCAACATTCAAAGCTCCATAAATGCACAATAGCTATAACATCAAATAGGCATAAAGAATTCTCAAGACATGGGCTTGGAAGCCTTAATCAATTGCTCCTAAGACTAAGTTTAACTACTAGAATTCATACTAAACATCGACAATGATTCAAATATAATCTAAGATGAAAATAAGATGAAAAATTAGAGAAGGTAGGTTTTGGAACTTGCAGAAATGGGGAAGAGAAAAAGTATGTGAAGGTGAGAGGATAAGATGCTATTTGTAGTATAAAAAAAACAAAAGGGTAATTCTGGAAAGCGGCATGTCGCAATTCGCGACACATACGTCACAACTTGCGATAGACAGAGGTGGGTGATCTTCATTGCCTTCTTCATCTTGTCTAAGTCTCCACCATCTCTTCTTCATGTCTTCAAGTCTTCATGGTCTTAAAAATCAATCTTCATTGTCTTCAAATCTTCAATCTATTACCTTGTCACGCAAAATTCCCTAGAAAAGTGATAAGAGCACAAAAGTAACTTTGAACTCTGTTAAGATAATTTCAAGGAAAAATAGAGGATCTAGAGCACAAAAGCATCCCCAAAATAAGTCCAAGAGGTCCCAAAATAACCATATAAAATGGACACTTCACTCCATAGCCAACAAAATCCCCAAGAATGCAATGGCAATATTCAAAGAAATTGCCAATGGAACAAGACAATTTGGAACCTGATCCCGTGTGAAGACATTAGATGAGCCCACTCACTCTCCTTAGTTAGAATAAAAAGTTCAAGCAGTTGTCTCGATCAACAAGTCAAGGAGTGTGGTATTTGCAGTCTTGATCATCCTACCGACACTTTTCCATAAGTGGTTTAATACTTTGAAGAAGTGAAGGCTTTGGACTCCAATGGGGGAAACCAATAATTTTATAGAGAGCAACAAGAGTTTTGAGGGAACCAAGGTGGAGATAAACAATATCCCTATGCAAATACCCTCAATCTTCGATACCGCGATCACCCCAACTTTCGTTGGTGCGAGGAAAATCAGGAGTGTAACAGAGGTAGACAATCTCAACCTCAACCCTACCCAAGAGGAAAAGGGTCTTCCAACAACAACATCGCTCTGTGCAAGTCAGACCGGGAGGAGATCCTAGATGCAATAGCTCAATTGGCAAAGAATAGTGATGTTTTCACAGAGAGGGTGAGGAGAGAAATTAAGAAGCTTGGCACTAGAGCCTTTTCGAGTATCAAGAACCTCGAAGTCCAAGTCGGCCAACTCACTACCTCAGTGAGCCAAATTGAGGCTAGATAATCTGGAAAGTTTCCTTCCCAACACAAGGTAAATCCATGAAATGTGAGTTCATTAAAGTTGAGAAGCAGAAAGGAGTTACGTGAGACCGAGAAATAAATCGTTCAAGAAGATTATTTGATTGTGTAAAGAAACAAGACTAACTTGGAAGAACAAGAGATGGTTGTTGAAGTGAGCCCTCAAAGGACCTCCCCACCACTGAGGCAAGGGCGATCCCTCCACTGTCATTTCCTAGTGCTTATTGGGGAAAGCCAAAGGTGGTAACTAATGAACCACATATTTGCAAGGTCTTCGAGAAGGTCGAGGTTAGCATTCCTATTCTTGATGTGATTGAGAAAGTTCCCTCTTATGATAATTTTTTGAAAAATGCACGCACTAAAAGAAGGATCAAATCAAGTAAGAAAGTAGGTTAATTGAAAATAGTGGGAGTAGCCACTTTAGTTCATAAGAACATACCTAAGAATTGTGATGACCCCAGAATGTTTTCAATCCCTATTTCCCAAGGTGGTAAATTGGTGGAAAATGCCATGATTGATTTGATTGCATCTATGAATGTGATTCTTTTCAGCCTTTATGATAACCTTGACATAGGTGAGCTTACAGACTATAGGATTATTGTCCAACTAGCCGATCATTCATAGGCTAGCCCTAGAGGTATAGTCAAGGATGTTATGGTTAGGGTAGGCAAGTTAGTGTTTTCGACAGACTTCTATGTCCTTAATGGTGGTGAACCCCCAATTTTATTGGGGAGACCTTTCCTAAAAACTTCAATGACTGAAATAGGTATTCATTTGGGAACACTAACCCTAGAGGACGATGTTGATAAGGTGGAATTTGAGATTTATATATCTAAACATAATTCACCTATTTCCTCTCTTATCTGCAATGACATATCTTTATGTGATGAACTTGTTCAACATGATGACTCTTGCATGACTTTTGATGATGAATACCTTGATAAATGCCTTAGTGAGCCCCTTGACGATGTTAATGAGAGAGGTAAGATGAATCATGTCTTGAGCTTTAATTATGGTGACCATACTAATGATACCTATGCTATGCATGAATTTAGTGATGATATTTTGATTTTACATTTTTTTCTATGCTCAGTAACTTGCAGCGGTCTATGGAAAATGGTGAGGACATAAAACCCCCTCGACCACCTCCTAAACCCAAGGAATTGGCTAGGGGATTGACATTGGCTAAGATACATGATTTTAATTGTGATGAGGTATTGCCCACTATAGAGACCCTGCATGTTCTATCTTCCTTGAACAAGAATTTTGGTGATGCATGCATTGATAAGGATGATGTTGATGTTCGATGTGAGATTAAGAATGTTTTACTTCCAATTGCGTACACTAACTTGCAGTGGGTTAAGGAGTTAAAACCTCCTAAATCCCTTTACACTCCCAAAATCAACAAAAAATGTATCCACCATCGTGAAGGATGAATTTTTTTGGTATATCTCTCCCAATATAATGTGGAGATTCATCCATAGGGACGTGGTTATGGGTGTTGTCAATGACGGTGATTTCGGTGACCCGTCGACCCTTTTTTAAATCTTGAAAATGCATGAATAATAAGTTGTGAGAATTTTCATGATATTTGGAATGTGTTAGATTTTTGGTGGTGTTTTTAGTGGATGTTAGTCATTAGTTTTTTTGTTGGGACAGTTTTGTACTCAATTTTTCGTGTTTTTGGCTACAAGTATTTTTTCTACAAAGTTTGAAGAAGCAAGGTGAAGCACAGACCATGCCAACCTCATGCCAAGTCAGCTGATATGAGGCCATTTTTGTAAAACACATGCAGTGCCAGAAAGCCTCGACACGAGGCAATTTTTTTCAAAGCATGGGTCGTGCCAGGAAGCCTCGACACGAGGCAAGATGCTCAGCACGAGCATTATTGAAGCATAGGCCGTGCCTTGGGATTACCATCCATGCAGACAAACTTAGCCAATCACAAAACAATAGCCATCTATAAAAGTATCTTGCCTAAGACTTCATCCTTTTCTTCATCTTCGAACCCATAAATTGAAAACTGAAAACATGTCTCTTCCTCCATCTGAATTTCCTTCATAACTCTCTCAATTCTTAGCCAAATTACCTCAAACTTGTCCCAAAATATTCCTCCCTCCATTTCTCACAAAGCCCATAACAAATTTCACCCAAAAACATCAAGAATTCGCCCAGATTTTTTGAAAGTTCAGTTTGACCTCTCCTTCGAGTTTTATCCTAAATTTGAAGTTTTGATCTATTCTGGGTGTCAAGGATTGCTGAAATATGGTCCAGGAGGAGTCCCTCACACTCCACAAGGGTCAATCTATAAGATTTCATCTCCGATTCTCACCTTAAGTACTCGGCCGAACTTACCTTCAAAGTTTGGAAATTTTGAATTTTTTGGATTTTGTTTTGGTATTTCCATATTTCCTATCTACTATATGAAGGGACCTAAGTCTACTAGGGTTTAAGTTTTGGCTAGTTTAATTTTCATTCTCCTAGTTTTCTACGAGTAGGTAGAGAGAGAAAGGGAATAACCCTTCTCTCTTCTTTAATCTTCTTATTTTTGCTCAAGGGCATTGAACCCAATGGAAAGATTGGGTTCAATACTTAGGAAGTAGTTTATTTTCTTGAGGATTTAAATTTGTATTCATGATCTAATAGATACATTGTGACATTCTAAATACTGAAGGCGCTTCTATAGCCTTCGATCGCCTCCTTAATTAATGAAAGTGCTTCGATCACCTTTATCGATAGTGCAATTCCTTCCCAGTAAATCTCACTCTCAATGTTCATGCACCCCCGCTTAAAGGAACAATGCCTTTCGCAGGTAGCAGTCGTTAGATATAAGAGTGAGGAAAATACTTCCAAGGCACTCCACGATGGGCACCAATCCCTGGGCCTAGAGAGGCAAAGAAGTTGGCATCTCATTACAAATATTTCCCAAAGAAATAGACTACTTTAGGGACATTGAACCCAATACAATCATTGGATTCAATGTCATAGGAAAAAACTAAGAAATGAGAAGATGAGATAGCCTCCTTCTTTATCTAGCTACTCTTACATCCAGAATTAAAAATGAACTTACTACTTCTTAAACCCTGGTGGACTAGTAGCTACTCATATAGTAGGTGAAAATGGGCCTTAGAAAAGCCCAAAAAAAGTAAAAACCCAAGCAGCCACATCGGCATAGATTGTGCAATAGTACAAGGCCCGCATCATACAACCTGTGCAAAAGTTCACAAGTAGTGGACTGGAGGTTTCTCTCGCCCAATCTTAGTGCGCAGCCCATGCAAAAGCACACATGCCTTTGGGATATTTGTGAGCGAAACTAAATTTTTTTTGAAAAAGGTTGAAGATGGACTTCGTCTTGAAGCGCTGGTCAGAAAGAACTTGGGGATAACTGGGTGAGGCAGGACCTTTAGTCCGCATCTCCTCCGACCCAGAGCAAAGATTATTGGCTTCTTCTTTAGCAACATGTGTACACTTCCCAGCAGCTTCAAGCGAGATCTTGTAACTCACTCACCAACGAGCTTCAAACTCTCGCCAATCTTATTACACCCGTTAGAAAAAAACACAAACGAATATAACAACCAGACATTGTCATAAAAGCATAACAATATCAGAAAAAATCATTATAAAACTACAGTGAACATACCGCAACCATCGACTCATGTAGAGGAAGTTTTGAAAAAATGGCGATAATTGTCCCTTCTGCCAACAAATTACCACTTCACAGTGGAGGCTTAGAATAGGAATGCCCACTGCACCATTTTTCTCTTAAGGCTCCAATGTAGTAGATGAGCCACCACTCCGGTTCTTTCTCCTTTTTGCTTCCTCAGCGACAGCGGAGCTATTAATTACAGATACCTCATTCCCTTCCGGTATCCGGTCCTTCATTTACGCTAACTGAGACTTCGACTGAGTAAGGTTCCCCTGAAAGACACCATACTACACTAGTATGATGCGAATGGAGGCACATCTTTCCATCTCCTCAGGCTCATCGTTAGGGATAAACGATCTGTCCATGTTTTGCCAACTAGATCCATGTCTACCATTAAACATACAACTTTAGTCAAGCAAACACACAAATACAAACGAGTAATATGAAAACAACAGCAGATAGCTAAATAAATCTACATCATCATAATAAAAAGAAAGAATGCAAAATAGGAAAACCATAAAATAACAGCAAACAAACACCTTCACTTTCATATTCAGCATGGCGCAGACCTATCAAGTGTTTAAACAACCTCAAAATTAGCCGTAAGACAAACTTCCGACTTGGGATGATTAGACTTAGGAACATTATAATTCAAATCTGTAAGAACCTATTCGTACTCAGGATCCAGTTTAACATAAAATCAATTGTGCCAGACACCACAATTACTAGGAAACCAACTGACGATCTCAACATTGGGAATGACTGTATAATTAGTAAATCGATCAGATGAGTTTTCACTTTACGAAGCTGATACAAACTACGAAATAATTCAACCAAAAAAGAGACATTGGCTTGGGTACACACATAGTGGAAACCCACAATAATTCTGATACCTTCAGGGGTAGACATTCAGGCAGGAATGGGTCCTGAAATTTGATTTGAAAACCTTACCAATTAGTGCCACAAAACACAGACAACGTATTTCAAAAAATTCAAAAAAATAACACAGGTAGCACACCGGAGAAGACAACCGAATAATTTTTGGCCAGATATAAACAATAAAATTTGCAGAATAGAGACAATGCTTGGATTCACAAATCAAAAAAATGTTTGAAAAAGGGAAAGAAAAAAAGACATAGAGACTTACAAGTTGAGAGAGCGAAGAATGACGATACACAGGAAGAATAAAGAAAGACAAGGAAGATGAAAGACCGAGGCGTTTGAAGAAGCAATAAAGTATGATACTTAAATTAAGAAAGTGAAACATAAAAAACGAAGAGTTAAATCAGTCAAAAATCTCATGACGTAGTTCAGACACAAAAGTAACTTACCTTTTATGGAATACGAGATGATGGCGGTATATGAATAGGTTATACACTGAATACTGATGGAGTTAGGTCAGTTAATTCAAATCATTATAAGGTAAGCAAATATAACATGTGAGAAAATTCCAAAAAGCGTAACGAATAATGAGTAGAAAATCTCGGTATAATATTAAAAGATCGCAACAGCCAAGCCTATCAACAACCATAAATTTTAAGTACTAATTCAAATTAAAAATTAAAAAACCAGACATTCTAACAAAATTGCAAGTGTATCCAATAAGCACGCAACACTTCGCGAAGGCAATATAAGTTACTGTGATGACGAACATGTTATTACAGCTTACGAGATAAATAGAATAACAGTTTGTACACATTCAACAGGCACAATAACCACTTTGTATTCCATTTACTTCGTGAATTGGGGGGGGGGGCTTATGGTGTATACCTAGCCCACAGATTAAAAGTTGTTGGCTTTTAGGTCCAACCTAACACGGCCACGAACTGGGAAAAACGGAGCCACGTCTAAATTGGGTAGGACACTTATGAACGATCCCAAGATTATATCAACCATGATGTAACTTATTATCTGAACCCCTATCAATGCGGAGCCACGATTGCGATCCACTATAAATAGAGGAAGAGCAGTACTGGCTCAGGTAAGTAGCACTAACTGAGAAATACCAATTCTCTAGAGGAAAGCACTGACTTGATCGTTAGAGCACCTTCCTCAGAATCAATTTTGGGGTCTTTCTTGAAGGAATCATGATGAGACGTCAAATGCATGTGTTTTACGAAGCATTTTACATCTCTTTTGTTATCATTTTGGTGTAAGATTGCTAG
>JAULKM010155223.1:0-16892 GCA_032355605.1 Rubia tinctorum
CACTTCCACATCAGCTTGCATAAAAAACCGATCCAAAAGCAAGTGTGCCATTTTCTCCGGGACGGAGGGAGTATATTTTAAAAACCACCTTATGTTTGATTGATTAATTATTAATTCAGGAAAATTTTTATGCTAAGGAAATAAGTATGTTGGGGTGGAGGTCAAATCACATTTTTACAAGTGTCAATAAAGTGAGAAGTTAAATATAATTTTATTGTTAAATTTATTGTATCTTTTATTTTCTTAACTTATTTACACTTGTAAAAAAGTGATCGAACTCTCACCTGTGATACTTATTTCCCTGCAATGCAAAATTTTCTTTTATTAATTCTGGTCAGACATATGTTTCTCTAATTAGTGGAAAACAGTCCAGGACAGAGGACATACTGATCCAGGTGCAAAATTAAACTGCAATTTAATTTAATTATTGGCAATGTATTATTCCTAGTTAATATTTGAATATATATATTAATATATCAATCAACGAATACATTTTTATCATTGAATAAAAAAATTGAGTTGATAAAAAATTTATCCAAAATAATTTGAATAACTTTTATTTTAAAAATACAACAAAACAATTTTTACACAATTGAATTCGTAGGCGCGCTGCTAGTGATAACAGTTCGTGGAGCAGCATTTAAACTTTATTAGAGAAGTCCAAATCAGATGGTTAGGTATGGTCCGCACTTAAACTAATAATCAAATCAGATGCATATAATTTTAAAATACAGCTAATGCGCATCCGAAGATTCCGAAATATTATATAGCATAAACTAATTTGTTGAGTACAATCCGCAATGAGGTGGAACGGGTACGAATTATACTCCCTCCATACTCATGCCTATCTAAAATTTTCATACTCATATCTGCCACATCACTCATTGCGGATACAACATTAAAATTCATCCCCGCCCCATTAGGTATAATCTAAAATCCACTCCGTCTCATCACCCACTTGGGTCTCCATACCCAATTCAAATCCATTTTACACACCTCATTTATATCTCTAAAAAGCACCTAAAAATTTTCTTTAAAATAATAATTTTAATATTACAAGTTTAATAATATTTACATGAAAATATTTTAAGTAAAACATGTGGGTTATGGATAAATAGTAGTTTATTATATAATAAAGAGTTATTTACATTTATAACCCTGATTTTAGGATGAAAGTGCTAATATAACCCTGCAATCTCAGAAAGTGCAAAAATAACCCTAACTTATCATTGTATGTGTCAATCTAACCCTAACTTTTGAAAAAAATTGTGCCGATATACCCAAATTCCATCTTTCCGGCGTTGACCACGTAAATTCCGGTGAAGAGAAAAAAGGAAATGACTAAAATACCCTTGAACTAAAGTCAAGGTTATATCTGCACTAAAGTCAGGTTATATCAGCACATAGTCAATAAAGTCAGGGTTATATTTGCACTTTCTATATAGAGACAGTGTTATTTCAGCACATAGTCAATAAAGTCAGGGTTATATATGAACTTTCGATATAAAGACATGGTTATTTCAACACATAGTTAATAAAATGAAGACACGTCTTCTTCCCTTCCTCGCTTCTCACCGAACCCAAGTAATAACATCTCCCCGTTTTAGTCGTTGTCATCGCCGGAAGCTTCCCCCGTACTTCATCATGGGCTACCTCATAGAATTATTAAGGGTCGTTGCTTCCCCTATAATTAAGGCATGCTGGTTCCCCTGTCAATTCCAGTACCTCGTAGTACTTCCCCAGTACTTTTTAAAAATTGAAATAGCCCTGCTTGAACTATTGTTTAAGGGCACTTCACACATTTTGAAGAGGCTGTAACGATGAAATAACAGCAAAACAACATCAATATCAATTTTAATCCATGCCCAATTTTCCAAAAAAATTATTTGCCCCAAATCCGACCTAGGGCTCACATACGACGAAGATTTTTTTACCTGCGATGGAGAGTCAAAGCAAGGCCGTCGGATGTGGTATTCAAGGAGGAAGAAACGAGAGAGCTTCGATGGTGGTCGGGCGGAGGAGAAATGGGAAGAGGAGAGATTCAGAGGAGAAGCGGTCGGGCGATGCCTCGGTTTCTGTGTTTCGCGTTGAAGAAAGCATGAAGAAGGGTGGAGCGGGAAGAAAGTATGGGGAAAATAGAAAATGCACGAGGAAAATAGGAGAAAGGGAGAAATAAAGTAAGGGTCAAGGACGTCATTTCATGTTTTGTTACTTTATCCTTTTTTAAATAAGGGCAAAACTGTATTTTCACATTATTCCAACAGTAAACTAGTTGACTAAACAGTCAATGTGGTCAAGGGTTATTTTAGTACTTTATGAGATTGCAGGGTTATATAGGCACTTTCAGCCTAAAGTCAGGGTCATTTTAGCATTTAGACATTTTTTTAATTCAAAGACAAAATTATCTTTTCCATAAAATCTGGTCATAAATCAGTTGACTAAAAAGTCAAACGAGTCAAAGGTTATTTTGGCACTTTCTGAAATTGCGGGGTTATATTGGCACGTTTACCATAAAGTCAGGGTCATTTTAGCACTTAACTCTATAATAAATTAGTATGTACATGGCGGGTATAGTGGGGCGGAGTAGGGTGGGGCGGAGTAGGGTGGGGCGGAGTGGGGCAGGGCGGGGGCAGAGAGGATATGAACTAATATCCATACCCGACTCATTGCTCATGGTGGGAATCATTTTCATACTCATACCCGCCTCCATCCCCACCAAAATCACATCCATACTCTCCACATTAGGGCGGATGCGGGGCAGATCTCCACCAAAACCCGCCCCCACTGTCATCCCTAAGTACAATTGGTATATGGTATCCATGGGGTATAATAAAAATTATATCCCAAGTAACTCACGCTCACATGCATATTTAAAAATAATAAAGTCCATTAACCATGATTTTAGGAATTATTTATTATCCGTGTTTTAAGTTAATAAAGTTACTTTTGGGAATTCGATGTGGAAGTTGTCCCCATACCAATTTACATGTTGAGTATAGTCAAGGTTATCTTGAGTTTATTTACATTTCAATTTAATTTCTTTTGATAAAATTTTAATTTAATATTATATAACTTATTCTTCAATTTGTTGTTATATCTATTTTTTCAGTTAATAGAAAATCATTTAGGGAAAAAAGAGACTAATTTAAGTTAAATAAGAGGAAGTGAATCTGTATTATTAATACCTAGTTTTAATAAGTTCAGTTTCACTTTTGGATTATAACATAAACTAATATACTAGTTGGATTTGATTAGGCGTTAAAATGTTTTAGCTAAGCTGGTCTAATCATACAGTTGGATGAGTTGTTAATAATATTCTTTATAATCACTTGTGATGGACGCATTTTATCTATAATTATAAATACCTTGTCATTTTCAAACAACGTCATTTAGTTTTTGAATACTTCTCAGGAATATGCGAATTCGATTGAATGCCAATTTGTTGCATTTTTTACGTTGCTTATAGCGCTTGGAGTATCATTTTTGGCGGTATTATTTTACAGTTTCAAATATTGGAAGTAGCATTATTATTAAAGTGAGAGTTTTCTGGCAGGGGAATCATGGACAAGTTAAAATCCTAATTGTAATCGAAATATTTTGGGAAGGAAATTAAAGTGGATCAGATTGGTTCAGGTTAAAATATTTTGTGGGTCGAGTTATAATACAAAAAGGTTAGATCTCTTTTTCTTCATCATTCTTCTTCTTCGTCATTTTTCTTCTCCACTGTGCAATTGTTGTTCCTTCACTTTGTTTCTTCTCCATTCCGAAATCTGTCTTTCAGCGAACCTCCGGTGAACCTCCAGCATCCATTCCTCTGATCGAATGATCGATCTTCAATCACCAAAACGACCTGCAAGATATTCAAATCCGCAATGATGAAGACAAAATCAAAATCAATAGAAATCCATGTAGCCTCTGTGTCGGGCAATTCAAATTCCTAAGTTTCAATTTGATACGAACGAAATTTAGTTCGTCCAATGAAATTTCACCATCCAAAGATCAGGTTGTTCTGAACTAGTATATAACAAAGTAACCACTGCAATTACAAGCACTTTGTTGTATAATTGGACATGAATGAAATTTTTGAAGCTGCGAATGTGTGAACTTAACTACCGTGGGCATGTAAAAAATATGTAACGAACAATAGCAAAACATACTAAATGTTGTTGAAAATTTTAATATAGACTACACATTAATTACTTTACAATACTTATGGTTTGTATTGAAACATGCGTTTGATTTAAAAATATAAATATGAGTGATGAAACTTTGTCATAAGGTAGTGTATAAATCCGCTTTGTTTTATTAAAAAGTGCATAAGTTATCTTACAACTAGTATTGCTTATAATATTTAGAACAAAGAAAACTAATTTTTATAGTTTTTAAATTTCCATAAAGACTGCATTTGATACCTTAGAACATGTATTGTTCACATTAAACCTTATTTATTTTCAAACACATGAGCAGATTTCCTAGACTTAAATCAAATAAATGTCACGAAAAATTCTTACTGATGTGAAAGCAACATATACAGAAACATTGCATACTTTGTATAAAAACCATGCAAATGCTATCTACTTCAGCTATAGGAAGGACTCTCACCATTTGAACAGTAAAGGAAAGATATAGGATAAATACTATAAGTGCTCATGTGTTGTTCAACCAAACAGCTCCAGGCAACATTATCAGTTCTATTACTTGCGTAGATCCTGAAGATGGTTCTGTAGCAAAAAGAAAGAGGAGAATAAAGGATCTAGTCACAAAACCCATGTTGTCTGGCTGAGTTTCAAGTCAAGATAAAGAGAGATTATTATATAGTGGAGCATCAAATAATAGAATAAAATCATAAGTTAACAAGGCCAGCATATCGGTTTCTGAATAAGAGTGAACATACGAATTACAAAGGGGAGGTGATATAGTATCAATGGAACAAGCGGGTTTAAAACCAATCATAGGATACTGTTACCAGGCTTTTGAAGCAAGTGGAGAAAGAAATCTGAGCATACCTTGAAAGATCACCTCAATTTTGTGACTCTACTAAGGGTGAAAGAAATTGAAAGTGGAGATGCTCAGAATGTTGTTGACACACTGTTATAGATAAATGATAGAGACATAGATTTCTTTTCATTTGACGAAAAGACAAGACTGCCTAGGGTGTTTTGGAGAGATTCAATGATACTGGAAGACTACAAACTATATGAAAATGTCACCGTATTTAACACTACCATAGAGCAAACAAGTACAACTTGATTTGTGCGTCAATAGTTGGGATCAACAGTTATTGGAAAATCACGGTGTTTGCTTGTGTTTTTATAGTAAATGAGTTAGCTGACACTTTGTATAACTTCTGAATACATTCAAGAAGTTCATGGAAGGAAAGGAACATGTCACAATATTCACAAATTGAGATAATGCAATGGGCAAGGTGATAAATGAAGTATATGTTAGCAACACACTGAACAGTGACAACAATGTAGTTAGATTTATAAGTTGCTCATTTAATTTTTATTATATAATTCTTGCACAATATTATTAGGGTAAAATACAAATCTAACCTTATTATTTTCCAAAAGTGTCAATACACTACTACAAGCTATCGTAACACTTTATTTACAACACTTATTTAAAATGTTACAATAGCTTATAAAGTGTTACTAATTAAACCTTTGAAAAGTGTTAACTAAAATTTAAAAAGTGTTACATTAGATCTAATGGTAACATCGCCTAAGGTAATAATTGTAAAAGTGTTACAATAGGTTCAAAGTGCTACAATAGCACATAAAGTAACATTTTTACAAGTATTACCTTAGGCCATGTTACGTTAGATCTAACATAATACTTTTTTAAAATTTAGGATACACTTTTTAAAAGTTTAAGTAACACTTTATAAGCTATTGTAATATTTTAAATAAGTGTTGCAAGGAAAGTGTTACATTAACCTTAGTTTGTAGTAGAGATATAACCATGTATAATATGAAAGTGCGATTATAACCCTAACTTTTGTATCATATGTGCCGATATAACATTGACACTATTTAGTCGTTGACTTGGTATTTTTCTTCATTAACCAAATACAAAAAGATTAAAATACCCCTAATTTTCAAATTACAAATCTATTGAATAAATACCCAAGGGTTCTTCTTCCTCTTCATCTCCAGAAGCACCGCCACCACCACCATCACCGCCGTCGTCGCTGCACCACCACCGCGCCATCGCCGTCACCTGAAATCTAGACTTTTTCCAGCATATGGAGTTCCTCCCTTGCAAGAAAATGCCCCTGCCCCTCCCGGTTCCCAGCCACACCACAGAGGCGCCGACACGACAGCGCCATCCCTGCTAGAATTATACCCATGCACCTCCCAATTCGTAGCCTTACCACGGCGGTGAAACCACGACAGTGACACCCCTGCCAGAAAAGACCCCTGCCCCTCCCGTTTCCTATCGCCACTAGGCGGCGCCACCTCCAACCACCTTAGCCAGAAAAACACCCCAGCTCATCCACCCAGCTGCCATCTCAAACAAGTTGCACCTCACCATGCGCTCCATCAACAACCCACCCTCACACCTCTATGTCGCCACCTACACCGCTCAAAACCCTAACTCCGTCAGTGGATCAATGGCAATTTTTACCTGGAAGCCCTATCGTCAATGGGTCAATGGCAAATGGGTCTATCCCGCCACGACACAACACCACCACCACCATCTCTGTCGCGAAGAGAAGCCACCACAGGAGACCCCACCCAACCCTATCGCCAATGGGTCAATGGCATATGGGTTTATCCGCTGCATAGCACCACCGCTACCATTTTCATCACAAGGAGACGGCGTCGTCAGAGACCTAAGCCTGATTCGAGGCACTATCCAACCACAGTAGAGATTTTTCGGACGATTAACGTTTTGGAGACACAATCACAGAGGCGGAGAGGAGAAATTCTGGAAATTCTGAAAGCTCCGTCCAGACGAAAACGTCGAAGAGGAAAAATAGGGGTTTAGGAGAGAAGAATTGTGTTGGAGAGGAGACGCAATCATGGACGCGATTTTTGGATAGAGTAGGATTCAGATTTGCGATAGAAAATAAAAGAAAATGAGGAGCAATAAGAAGAGGGAAGGGAAAAGGGACCTTTTCTATTTTATTTTTATTTTTTAAAAATCAGGGGTATAATTGTCAGTTTATTGAATTCCGACCAATTTCAGGTTGTCGGGGTTAGATTAATACCTTCATCCAAATAATAGAATTAAAATAGCAGTTTAAAATTTTACAGGGTTAGATTGATATTTTCAGGATCATTTTATCATTTAACTCATATGGTTAATACAGATTCTTCAATGGTACAGTGAGCTAACCTTGGTTACTCATTGCACCAAAGTAGTTTGCGAGGGAAACAAATGGATGAGGTGGATAATGGTAGGCATGAGTCAACATAGTAACAGACGCAGGCATCAATAGATTCTCTCCATACCACTAGTAATTGCACAATTGTTTTTTCACGATCTTTAATAAGCACGTTTAACTGTAAATATCTTTAGTTACTTATAATAATACAGAATAAAAATTGATAGTTAAAAATTAGATGTTTAAATGAATTTAACAATATCTCACATGATATTTTTATTATATATAATTTATTTTTATTAACGATCAAAGTTTTTGATTTTAAAAAACAATTGTCAATTATTTATGGGAGAAGGGAGTAGGATCGAAGGAAGGTTGGAATAATGGAGTAAAGAGTAGGCAAAGAAGAGGGAAATGGACCACACGATTATGTGAGAGACCAATGCACTGCATTATTACTATTATGGATTGCTGTGGGGCGGCGAATAACCAACACCGCTCATCACTTTTCTTCCTGTTTCCCTAACCAACCTTCTTAGGAAAATCTAGATCAGTTTTTGTTAGAAACACTATGTGCTCTCCGATTTACATTTCATTAAAAGGCATGGTTTTTTAATTTAATGATGGAAAATAAATTTGAAAATGGAATGAGTATTGGAATCTAGATAGAATTAGAATTGAGATAAAAACCTGGAAAAGTGATAGTTTTAAAGACATAGTACTCAATGGTGGCCATAGACCCAGAAGTTTCAGATCGATGAATAATGATTAAGAAATGTCACCATGGCAATCCATGGTGGAATCATGTTAGGCCTTTTGCTTATTGATGGATATGGCCTTTAATATGCGGCTCATTTGACGTTGATTTGGTGTTGTCCCTTGGTTGATTAGAGTTGAGAATTCTAGCATATGGGATGTTGAAATCTGGCGCGATTTTTATACATTGTAGTTGCGTAGAATTTGGAGTCGATGATGCCTCATTCTCCTCCAGGTTCATGACAGCTACTAGTGGTAGTGTTGACTGTGCAATGATGATGGTGATTGGATAAGTGAACAAGTAATCCGGATTTTTTTTTTGGTTTAGAAGGTAAACGTACAGTGGTAAAAGACATATTTGTCCCTATAATTTGTTAACAAACAGTTTAATCTAATATAATGATCAATGTTTGTCGATTTGAAAGATGAGTGCTCAAAAGGAATCGAAAAGCAAATCAACGACTAAAGATGAACGAAAGTACTAGTTCACTGGTCACATAAATCATTTGTAAGAATTGTGAGAAATACACAATTTCCCAAATAAAATATCTCCTCCACTCTTTAAATAACACGTTTGTTTACTTGCTAAGTAATGTTACGTATATCTGCAGAATGCCTAATTGATTGCTTTGAGCTTTAATGAAAAGTCCTTTCAGACCCTACCAATGTAGCAAAAGATGAAGCTTTAGCAGGCCATTGTTAGCCAATAATTGTAAAGAGGTAATAGAATAATAGATGAATTAGAATCATATTAAAAATGAAAACTTTTTTTATTAGGCTTTGTATATAAATTTTCATGTCTGATTCTATCTTGTATACCTTTTGTACTCATTATATATGAATACACATAGGCATAATTATTTGTGGGTTTTATATTCTATCATGGTATCAGTCAGGTCTCTCTAAATATTCTTTGACTTTTACCATAAATTTTCCAGCTTTTTCTTTCCGAGTTTTTCGATCGCCGGCCGTCCCCACCCGCCACCACCGCCGATTTCTGCCGCCGCAAACCCTACCCGTCGGAATTGGCCGATCAAAAAAAAATTGCCAGCCGCACGCGCCGTCTCACCGGATCCCATGCGTCGCCGCCGTGACCTTCACGCGCCGCCGCTTGTGATCCTGTGTCGCACTTGCTGCTTTGTCCATGCACAACGGTTAAATCAGTCGTCCACTGCCATTCACAACCTTACTCTGTGTTTGGTGTGATTTGATTTTACTATTGTGCTTGGATTCGTTCCCGATGACGACCATTACGCTTCCTTCATTGATCAACTGCATCACCATCAAGTTTGATTGTTCCAACTACTCTCACTGGCGTACTCGGGTTACATCAGTTTTACGAACTGTCAAATTAATTGGCTATGTTGATGGTTCGGTTAAGTGTCTTGTTGCACCTGCGAGCTCGTCCTCCAAGAAATCCGATGACAAGGCTCCTGAAGATGCTGATGCTCGTGAGGCTTGGATTCAGACAGATCAGTTAGTTCAAGCCGCTCTTTTTTCATCCTTGAATCCTTCTGCGATGTCGGCAGTTGACAATATGGTCACTGCTGCTCAGGTATGAGATGTTTTAGCCACTAAATATTAAAATAATTTTCGTGTTCGTCATCTTTAACTCTGTGATCTTTTATATGGAGTTCGTCAAGACGATCAATCTGTCCATGAATATTATGCTCGTTTTAAAGATATTCTTGATGAATTGCGTGTTCTTGGTCATCCTCTTAATGATGAGGATATTGCTGTTGTGTTTTGTCGTGGCTTAAATGATAAAATTTCCCCAGTTTTCTTCTGCTCAAATGGTGAAAGATCTTTTACCTCCTTTGTACACCATTGTGGCTGATGCTGAGGCGTTAGAATTTTAACTCAAAGCTCGCTCGTCTATACCTGGACCGGAACTCTCTGCTTTTACTGCTTTTCAACAGGGATCCTGACAGGCTAATCGCGGTAGGGGAGGTCGTGGTTTTAGGCGAGGGATAGGTGGCCGAGGCCGTGGCCATGGGAGTGACGGTGGTCGAAACCCGTCGCGGGCCGTCGGTGGCGTACCTCCTCAGGGCGGGCATCCCACATATGTCTGCCAGTGGTGCTATCACCCCGGTCATCTTGGTAAGTTTTTCTATAAGCTGTCCCATGTTACTCGTGATAATGTTGCAAATTCCGCAGACACAGCTTGACCAAACTAACAACAATTAAATGCCACCCCTGATTGGTATATGGATTATGGTGTTACCAATCATATGATTGGCTCTACTTCCAATCTGGATAGCGTTGCTCCTTATAACAGTAATCGTCATATTTATTTTGGTAATGGTTCTTTTTTAAATATTTCTCATGTTGGCAATTCCTGGATTTCTGATTCACTCACTTTATCTAATGTGTTGGTTGTTCCAAATATCACCAAGAATTTATTGTCTATTTCCAAGTTAACAAGGGATCTAAATGTTGTTGTGTTTTGATGACACTTCTTTCACTATTCAGAACAAGGTTACCAAGGAGCTCGTGGTCCGAGGACACAGTGAGGGAGATCTCTATGTTTTAGATTAAGGTGGTGATGCTTTAGTTTCTTTTGTTAATTCAATTAAAGTCAAGGCTTCATTTGAGCTATGGCATAGTCGGTTAGGATATGTTCCTTTTTCTGTAATTTAATCTTTAAATAAAACTGGTAGTTTGCCAGTTACTATTTTGCTGCATAAGCCTCATTTATGTACCTCTTGTGAAATGGCTAAAGGCAAGCGTCTTTCTTTTTATGATAATTTAATTCGTGCACCACGCATACTTGATTTAGTTCACTGTGACCTATAAGGACCCTCACTTGTTGTCTCTTGTTCCGGGTACCTCCATTATGTCATTTTTATTGATCACTCTCGGTTTACTTGGTTATATGCTCTGCGACGTAAGTCTGATTTTGTGGAGGTCTATATGCAATTTGAAACTTTTGTTGAGAATTAGCTTTCTACCACTATTTTTTTTGGAGTGATGGTGGAACCGAGTTTATGAATCATCGCATGCAGACTCATTTTGCATCCAAGGGCAATCATTAGCTTTCATGCCCTTATACTCCAGAGCAAAATGGTCATGCGGAGAGGAAGCATCGTCATATTATTGATACTGGTTTGTCGATGTAATATCATTCTGGTCTTCATTATTCATTCTGGTATGATGTTTTTTCAACAGCAGTCTATATCAATAATGGACTGACCACTCTAGTTTTATCTGGCCAGTCTCCTTACTCCATTATTTTTGGCACTCCGCCTGAATACTCCAACTTTCATGCTTTTGGTTGCTGGGTTTTCCCCCTACTTGAGGCCTTATTCTGTTCACAAGTTGGCCCCTCGGAGTATGTCGTGCATATTTTTGGGATACAGTTCATAGTACAAGGGTTATTAATGTCTTGATCCTCTCACTAAGAGAGAATACATCACTCGTCATACTCGGTTTGATGAGACTTTTTTTCCTGATTCTCGTACTGGTACAGTTACAGATTCTTCATCATTGGATGTTTAAGCTTTTTTAGAGCTATCACCAGTTCCATCAGAGGTGTTTGAGCCATCATCCTGTTCGGAATCACCCATTATTTTGGAGAATTTAAAATTTCAGATTTCACCGAAAGCTCTGGGTTTTTCAAAAAAAAAATTGTTCGTCTACATCAGGGTGACCAGCTTCAGGTTCAGCAGCAGTTAGCATCTCCAGCTGCATCATCGGAATCATTGATCCCCTTTTCCGGCCACTCAGGCCGAGCGTGAGCCTCACGCGCCGTCGTCATCGCCCGAGCGTTGGCCACACATACCTCCGCCAGCACCTTTCGCCACTCTGCCGAGCCCGGCTTCTCCAGTTTCAATGCCAACTTTGCTGACCACCGGTCTCTAGATCATCTCGGGTTCCGTGTCATCGCCCTCGGGTTCCATGCCTTCCCCGACTTTGGTTCCCTTTTCCTGGCATCCGATGGCCACTCGTTCTCGCACTGTTTCTTTAAGGTACAATGATATTTCTGGTTTACTGAGTGTTTTATTTGCCAAGACTGAGCCTCGTAGTCATCGTTATACGGTCAAGGATCCGGACTGGGTTGCTGCTATGGATTCTGAAATGGCTGCTCTTCGCACTCAACAGACATGGGAGTTGGTTCCACGTCCTCCCAATGTTAATGTTGTTGGCTCAAAATGGGTGTATCATTTGAATTACAAATCTGATGGTTCACTTGATCCGCATAAGGCCAGGTTAGATGCTCAATGTTTTTCACAATTACCTAGTTTTGACTATGATCATACTTTTAGTCTGGTGGGGAAGGCATCCACTGTTCGTACTGTTTTATCCATAAATGTCACCAGAAATTGTCCATTGAGACAGCTTGATGTTAAAAATGCATTTTTAAATGGCATTCTTGATTCCCCGGTTTACATGGAGCAGCCTGTTGGTTACAAAGATCTCATGCGTCATGATCATGTTTTTCATCTACGCAAGGCCATTTATGGCTTGAAACAAGCGCCTCGTGCTTGGTTTCAACGTTTTAGTACTTTTTTGGTTGGACTGGGTGTGTGCAGTTCTGCAGATACCTCCTTATTTGTTTTCTCACAGGGTGCCTCTTTACTCTAGTTGCTGGTTTATGTTGATGACATTAATCTCACCGGGAATGATGGTCATCTCATTCGGAAGTTTATTGATCAAGTTAATCAAGGGTTCAAGATTACCGATCTTGACACTTTATAGTATTTCATGGGATTGGAGGTTGTTTGTAATTCCGATGGTTTGTTTCTTGGGTAAGCAGTATGCCAAGGACATTTTATTGTGTGTTGGCATGCGGAATTCGGCACCGGTCGCTATTCCATTTGTGGCTTTTTTTGCAGCTTTCAAGTACTACTGGCAAGCCATTTGGAAATCCCATACTTTATCGTTCTTTGGTTGTTACAATACAATATTGGTCAATTACGCGTCCTGATATTTCTTATGTTGTGAACACGGTCAGTCAGTATATGCAGACACCTATTAATGATCATTACTAGGCTGTTACTCGAATGCTGCGTTATGTTCGTGGCACTATGCATTATGGACTTCAGTTTCGCAAGAATTTTTTCGCTTTTCCAGTCTTGGGTTATTCTGATGCTAATTGGGCTCGTTGTATTGAGACTCGTAGGTCTACTTACGGTTATGTCATTTTTCTTGGTGGTAATCTGGTTTCATGGAGTGCGAAAAAACAATCTACGGTCTCTCGTTCAAGTTCATAATCAGAATACCGAGCTATGGCCAATACTGATGCGGAGCTAGCTTGGTTGATGAATTTACTTTGAGATTTGCTCGTTTCTTCCCATGCCCCACCTATTTTGCTGTGTGATAATAATAGTTCTCTCTTTCTTGCTCAAAATCCAATTTCGCATAAGAAAGCAAAGCACATTGATATTGACTATCATTTTGTGTGTGAGATGGTGTCTTCTAGTAAGCTCAAGGATGCTCATGTTCCTACGGATCAATAGTTTGCTGACATCTTTGCAAAGGGTTTACCTCGTCCTCAATTTGAGTTCTTACGGTCCAGACTTTGCGTTGCGACAAGTCTCACGCTTCGCTTGAGAGGGTAATAGAATAATAGATTAATTAGAATTAGAATTAGGTTTAAAAAGGAAACGTTTTTTTATTAGGTTTTGTATATCATTTTCCATAGATGATTCTATCTTGTATACCCTTTGTACTCATTATATATATATATATATGAATGCATACATGCACAATTATTTTTGTTGGTTTTACTTTTTTTCAATTAGGGGTACACTTGCTTTGCATTTTGCTATGTCTGAAGCCTAATCTTCTTTTTCACTTTTATCCTTGTTTTCATTACCATACTTTGAAAAATGGTGGGGTGGGGGGTCCCGGGGGACTTTTGAAGGAGAAGCATTTGGTTTTAGTCCTAGAAAACGGTTCATGTTTTTAGCGCAATTAATAGAGCTGGCTGGAATATCTAGTTTTGATTGCCACCTTTACAGAAAATGTACACCAGGCACCAGCCAAAGCAGAAAAGGATGGTAAACAAATGTGAAAAAGATAAATTCAAATAGTTGAACTAAAGTGAATTTAATTGAGCACTGTCAAAATGAAATAAACTAAAATAAAAAATATATATTAATAATTAAATAAACTAAAATAAATATTAATATTAATAATTAAATAAATATAGTATTATATTAATTAAATTGCACTGAATCGAACTGAATAAAATAGAATAATATTAATAAAAAAATGTCAATATAATTCTTTGATTTATTACATACATATATTACATAAGTGTATAAATAGAAAAGTATTAAATAACCTTACATTTACTACATAAATGTCAATATAATCCTCTTATTTTTTAAACTGTCAAAATGACCTTAAATAATCCAAGAAAGTGCGAAACTACCCAATTTAGCTACTTTTTGCCGGAATTCAAAATAATGACACTTTTGCCCCTCCACAAAAAATATATGTGAAAATCGTGAAATGACTGTTATGCCCTTCGTTATTAATATCCTACTTTTTTCTTCCCTACACATCGTCGTTTCCATTTCTTCTACACATTGCTGTTTCCATTATACCACCGCACCACATCGACCTACTCCCCGCCTTCTCTTGGGCTCGAGTTCCTCCAGTGTCGATGCGGTGGCATGGTGGTTCTCTTGGGCTCACTTGAGTTCCTCCGGCGCTGTAGTGAGCTAAGGTGTGAGCAGTGGCGCTGCGGTGAGCAGGGTTTGGGGTGGTGGCACGACTAGGGACTTTAGGTGGTGGCGCTGCGATGAGTTGGGTTTGGGGCGGTGGCATTGCTGCGAGCTGGGGATTGGGTGGTGGCGTTGCAGCGAACTGGGTTTGAGGTGGTGGCACGATTTTTGATTGGGATGGTGGCGCTACGGTGAGGTGGGTTTGGACCGGTGGCGCATCAGCAGACTGGATTTTGGGTGAAGACGTTGCGGTGGTGCTGGATTTGAGATGATGGCACCAATGGGGATCGGGGTGGTGGCACGGCTGTTTTTGACATGAATTATGTTGATGAAAAGAGCACCAATTGCTTGTGAGTTGATGAAGAAAAGTATTTGGTGCGGGAGGAATATGCAATCAGTGATGAAATTGGGTGGCGCGTGGATGTGCGCTAAGCAGCGTCGGGATAACCCAATTTATTTGGGTTGAAACAAAAAATTTGTGGTCCCACATTAGAAAGGGTAAAAATATTATTCAAAAATTCATATTTTCAGTCGAGAGGGTATTTTTGTCTTTTTGGGTCCAGTCAATCCCGTTTTTGTTAGAGTCAACGTCGAAAATGGTACCTGAAAGTTATTTCAACACTTTCATTAAAAACTAGGGTTGTTTCTTAGCTTTTGAAAACTTGAGGTTTTTGTTGGCAATTTCGCAATTACGTAGTGTCATTTTGGCATTTTGCCCTTAAAATATAAACCTTCGATATAATTTTTTTTGGGTTTGACGAGTAGTTAAGGTATATAACCCTTTCATAGATAAGAATGGGCGTAAGTGCCTATAGTTCAAAGATCCCTACAAAAACTATAGGTTGATCCCATTTTCACAAATGTAGTAAAATAAAACTATTCATTTATATCTAAAAAAAGTACCTTTTAGTAAAAAAAAAATGGAACTAATTTGGATCAAAATTATATCATAATGCTACCTACTTTTAACTAAAAAATACATATTCGAGACATTAATGAAAAGATGGATATTTTTATGAATAGTTTTAAAAATAGGATACCAACAGCCTCCGCCCAAATAGTGAGACATATGAAGCATTTGCTTCAGGCCCCCAATTTGAGAATTATATAGGGACCTCATTATAATTTTTTTTACTATATATATAGAAAAAATAGTAAATATTATATGTTTTAAATAGTTGCCTCAATAATTTTCTTTTTTCATTTTTATGTGAGCACTCATATTACAAATATTAGATACCTAAATATTATAAATGAGGCTTATATTTGTAATTTGGTTCAGGCCCCTAAATAGTTGGGGCCGGTTTTGGATACCAAACTGTAAATTTCAATTGAAAAATGAGAAAAAAAATATTTTCTCTTAAATTTAGTCTAAAAATAGGTCCCATTGGTTAGTTCCCTGATTCTTAGAACTAGAATCACCAACTTAAACATGGCAAATGTTAAATCGTAGGGATTTGACCAAAGAAAATGAATGGATTAGTTGAGTAAATAGGGATCCATATGCAATGCACGTAAACTGAAATGGGCAGTAAATGAACAGCTTATTGGTGAGGATTTAGAGTTTTGTTGGGGCTTGTTTTGTCCTACCCTTTCTTCCAAAGTGTTGCTCCACATGTTGATGTCCACCATTAAATTCCACTACGAACATAAAGCCCACCCCAATCTCCATCCTTTCCTTTGGCCGCCAAAGATTCTCTCGTCTTTTACTCTGACAAGATCCGAATTTCACCAGCAGTTACTTTACTACGACTTCTCCCTCTCTTTCATTGGATGTGACACACTTTTATTTTTAGTTGTTTTTATGAATTTTGTACTTTTTTTTGTAAAATTCCTTCATTTTGATCCACTCATTCTACTTTTTTCTTTCTAAATTCAATTTTATCCACTCATTTTATTCACTTAAATCCAAACACCTAAATCTAGTATGCCCGTCAAGTATTTTCTTACCGCTAACGAATTCAGTTCTTATGAAAATGAGACTAATAAGAGAAATGAGACTAGTGCAACAATCAAGACATGATATTCATTCCTAAGTAGTAAAATAATCCTATCTTTTAATCAAAAGTGCTAAAATAACCATGCAATATCAAAAAGTGTCAATCTAACTTTTTACTCCGTTAACTTTT
>JAULKM010155232.1:0-16892 GCA_032355605.1 Rubia tinctorum
CCGGCTCGTGAACCTCGACACGCCTACCGAACACAAATGAAGAAGCTCGAGCACGAGCTCGACTAATAATCGAGCGAGCTCGAGCTCGGCTCGTGTTCGTCTAGCTCGAGTTCGAGTCGAGCTTTTGCTCGAGCTGTTTGCGAGCTTTTCACAAACGGCTTGGTTCGTTTACACCTCTAGTTAGGTATACACCATAAGTCCCCCCCTAAGCCTTGAAGTCTAGTAAATACGAAACGATGACTTTCTATTTTTGTAGTATATTTTTGAACTGTTGTTTCGCGAACTCCTGAAGCTATAACAACATGTCCGCCTTTAATATAACTAACATTGTCCTCGCGAATTGTTACTTGCTTCTTGGCTTCTAATGCGATGTTGTTTGGATTTTTGCTTTTGAAATTTGAATTTCAAATTTAATGTTTTTCCTTATCTGCTATACTTGTAACTAACTTGGTCGTTTGAGATTTTACGTCATTGAACCGAGATTTCCTCCTACTTATTCGTTGTATTGTTCCAAAATTCTTTCTCATGCCGTTGTGTCTTCCTCTTTATAATGATTCAATTTTGGTCATCTAATTTTGTCAGTGTTGAGTGCATTGCGTTTACCTATATCCCACTGGCTTCTCGTATTCCTAAAAACGTGAGCTGATTTTTTACAGACATTAATCATTGTTTTCCTTGTCCGAATTGACTTATCCTACCTTTTTAGTTTTGTAAATTAATTTTCCTAACCCATTTGTATTCTTCATCTTCATCTTCTCTTTTTTATTGCTCCAGTTCCTCACCACTATTTATCAAACCGTCAGTTTTTATTTTTCTGATCTTCCTTCAGATGATCTTCCTTCTCTATAAGGCATACTTATTCTTGTGTGTTTGTACATCGTCTCTATTGCAGTAGCTTTCTTTTTAAACCTTAATATAGGGATTCTCCAATTAGGTTTATTCTTGGTATACTCAGTGGTTTTTCTTCGACTTTTCCCAGAATATACCCATTTTGCCTTCTGTAGCTTTTAATTGATTAGTTTTTTTTCTTAGGAGTTCTCACTGGTTCAATGTCTATCTCTAACATTGTTGAACGCTCAGTAAAAGATGTCCCTGTTGACAGTTTCGATTCCAGGGAGGATTCTGACTATCCTGCCGGTTCTTATGTCGTTAGCAGTATTCTCTCCGATTACCTTTTGGGAAATCTTAAGAATTATTTTCCTTTTTTATCTTCGTATGAGCTTAGGGCTCCTAAACCTTTTGAAAGTGTTCGCACCTCTCCTACTGGTTGAATCTTCTACTACTTATATTACCTTATATTTGGACTTGTTTTCCCCTTACCTCAGCATGTTCTAGACTTACTCTCATATTATCGGGTCGCATTATCTCAGCTTCACACTAAAGCTGTATTTTTTTCCTTCTACCATGTGTGCGAAGCGGCTCAAGTTCCCTTTTCCATTGATATATTCTACAGTCTTTATCAGCTTTGCAAAATGAAAAATTCCTTTGACAAATTCACCCTTCACCCGGTCATTCCAACTATTGAGTCCATCAGTGGATTCCCTAATAAATGTGGTGGGTGGCGTAAAATATTTTTCTTTTTGAAACCTAGTCATGGCAATCAACAATCCTTTCAGGTTTTGAAATATAATGTTCCTAAATGAAAACTTCCTAAGGCTGGGGTTCACCTTAATGCTGAGTCCGAGGTTGTATTAGCACTCAACGAACATTCGATGTTTCTTCGCAACGCTAATATTGTGAGCGAAGGTGTTTGCTCGTCACTATTTTGTTGTTTTTTCATTATCTTATTTATTTACTACATGCTATTTTCATTCTCTTGTTTTCTCTTTTCGGTCGTTTGACTATCTTTGTAAACTAAATTGCAAATATGGATTTAACTAAGTGACCTGCTGAGAGATCATTTTTCTCCGATGACGAAGATTAACAACCCAAAGATATGGCTAATCTAACCAATAAAAGCACTGCAACTGTTGCCTCCTTAGACAAGGTGGTAGAAGCTGGCTCTCAGCTACAAACTTCCGAGGCTACCACTAAAGAAAGTAGCGAGATCGTTGCTCGCAACACCCATGCACCTCTTGCAGAAAAAAGAACAAGGAGCGAACATGTGGCTCTTCTAACACTTTGGAGCCTCTTCAGAAAAAGGGGCGCATAAGTCATTCCCACTTTAAACCTCCACCGCAAAGACATGACTTAATGGTGGAGGGAACTATTCTTGCTACCCTATCCAAACTGTCTCTCTATGAAACAATGGTTGTGGTACATTTTTTTAAGTATTTATGTGTGGTTTGTTTTGTATTTCCTTATTATGACCTTTAATCGCCATGCTTGTTTGAATACTTTGAAAATAAGGTTGGTGAGAGTCTACAGCTCATTAGCGAACGAGTTGCATTCACTCCTGGATAAATGGCAGGAGGCTAAAGCAAAGTGAACCACTTTAAATGCTTCTATTGAGGCTGCCAAAAAGCTTGTGAAGCCAGCTGAGGAGTGTGTTTTGGTTGCTGAGAATGAAGCTGAGAGGTTGCGGTCCAAGTTGCAGGAGATACGGACTAATGGTCCTGCTTCGCCTGGGTATCCTCATGTCCTTGTTGACCTACTGGTAAAGACAAAGTCTTTTTACGTTTTATTTGAATAAGTCTCCACTTTTGCTCACTAAGTTTGGTACTGCGAGGCTCTAGCTGAGCTACGAAGATTGAACCCTACTGTGAAGGACCAAAATTTTCCCAAACTGGCTAACATTGAGTAACTTGAGGGTTGTAACATTGAGTCGTTTGACAAAGATATAGTTCGTAGTTGGTATATCTTGAATATTTAGGCGTATACATGCGTTCGCTCCATCTTCCTCCTCATGTAAGTATAAGAAACATGCTTGGGTGTTCGCCTGAAGTATATGTTACTTGGTATCCAATATCTTAAAGTTGGATGGACGAAGAATTTAAGGGATACTCACGATTCTGTCCACGAACTAAAAGAGTTTTGTCCTGAGATGAACAATCTTATTCAGCGCTAACATCTGAGCATGGTTAGAATGCTTAGTCAACAGGAGGATGCTAAGAATTTTCTTCAAGCTAGGCTACCGAAGCTCATCAAAAGGCCCTAATCGTTGATAAACAGTGTTTTCATATTGACGATGAATCGGATCTATTGAAGAAAAAGCAAAGTGAGTGTCATCATTTTCCTCTTATGTGGCTGGGTGGAAAAGTAAATTTGATGAACAATTTGCCATAAACACTCAACTTTGCACTGAGAATGAAGAACTTTGTGGTGAGTGTAATCATCATGACTCATGTGTACATTTGCTTGAACAAGATTTTACTCAAGACAAGAACAAGCTTAAAGCCCTTCGAACATTATCTCACTGGTCTACTGGTCATTGGGACCATCGATGAGTATCGGCAGACAGAGGATTAATTTTCCTGAAGCTGTTAGGTCTCATATTCCAATTAGAAGATGAAGTGAAAAATTTGATGGCTATGAATATGAATTGTCAAGATATTGTTGACGTTATGAGCGAGTAGCCTGATCGTGAGGAATTTGACCCTATAACTGATTTTATGACGTACTATGCCAAACATCTTGATCATATGGAATAAAGAGGTTTTACATGACATCCTGCCTGCTTATACTTGAAATGGCATTGCGACAATATGTTAGAAGATGAGCGCGAGGTTGAATGATTTCGTCGCGAGGCTTAGCAATCTCGTCGCGAGGCTTAGCAATCTCATCGCGAAGCTAAGCTGCCCCATCGCCATGGCGGTTCTTCATCCTCTGGATCATCCCGCGCATTATGTCGCTGATAATTTATTTTTTGGATGTTCGAAGTAGTGCTTTATGCTGATTCATAGTTTGTAATTATGTATTTCCACTATCTATCAACACTAAGTGCTCTGGTTTTTACATTTACTCCCGTTCGTTTATTTATGCATCTATTATTTTCGTGCTGTAGTTTTTGAACTTTCTCCATAGGAAGCTGTATAATTTTCACTGCTGATTTTTCCAGCATGTTTGCTTATTTTGCAAGATCTGCATTTTTTGCAAATTCAACGATCTTTACAGAGAGTAAGGTATAACATTAATGGATGTCCCTAAATCTACTATAGCATCTCTAATCAAAGTTTCATAAATTGTGCAAGGGATAACAAACATGCCAGGATCTTTACACTTAGGGGGGAAGGTCAATTTGCATGAAAGAAGGAGGTTGCTTTTCCATTTCATGTCTAAACTCATACTCTGGATCACATAATTTGTTCAACATTTCTTTGCATTCAGGCACAAAATTAATAGTATCAAAGAGAGAACTACCAACATCAAAATGGTTAAGAAATGTGGATGGGTCATTGTCGTGCTCCACGCTTTGCTCATTCTTTATCCTATCCAAAGAAGGAAGAGGTGGAGCTTTCTCATCAAATAGTTACCGTTTCCCCACTAGTTTACTTATCTTCCCTATTAACTTGGTCACTTTCCCCCCAACTCTCTCAACACTTGAGGAGAGTTTATTTCCAAAATCCCTTATGCAACCAAATACTTGATTTTGGATTGAGTCACTAACTTTACAAAGGTTGGCTAAAGCTCCAAGTATTTCATCACAAGTGGACCTGGGGGTGTGTCCCTTGACCAAACCGAGTGAGTTGAGGCATGATTATCATGCTATTTCCCATAGGTCTTGCAAAACGGAAAATTCCATTTCCTTGCCATATTCACTTAACCAAGATAAAGTCTCCGTAGAGGGATCAAAGTAACAAACCCTATAGAGTTTCATAAGCTGAACACTTTCTCCCCACATTTTCCTTCAAAAATAAATAAAAAAACAAAAACAAAAGCAACACTACTTCCTCAACTAACATGTTATGCAAGTCATCTACTAGACGTTAAACTAACATCCCCGGCAACGACGCCACAATTTGACCCGCCCCTTCCCGACGTCGCTAATAAACATGCTTTTTCACTGAAGATCAACTAATAGCAGGGAGGGGGATGTGATCAAAGATGAAATTTGATTGTTTCTTCCGTTCCTACTTCCATACTACCAAGAATGGTAGATAGTGACAAGTATCGGGGTCATCTACACAAATACAAGGAATCTAATAATCAACTAGACATAACTCGACCGGGTCGTCAATCCAACAACGTGTTAGGAATAAACAGTGTTGTGAAAATACTCATTTAGGGGAGGGGGATTTTCAACTATAAACTACAAGCATGCAATCAACGAAATGAACGATATAAACTAGCCCTCAGGGAATATTTACGTAACATGGTCAATGTTATTTCGATCATCAATTTCATCAAATAAAAGTACCCAACCCTCTTCTAGAATCTGTGTCACGTGGTGCAGATAATGGTCAAAACTTCCCCCTATCTGTCACATAGAGGTGCACGCACAAAATCTTTCATCAGCTCACTTCAGCAACTAGGGGAGTGCAAATATAACTATGGCTCATTGGGCATGTCTGATTCTCCCCCATGCGATTAAGTCCCGAGCGGAACACCATGAATGAACTACCCCTATGCCTACAGAGGCAAAGAAAGTAGCCGTCTTATCGATGACCCTGGGATCAACAAGATAATCCTAGTTTCCTACCCAACCTATCTCTGTCTGCAACCCTTCAGACCTCTTTGGTCGGCTAACTAGATGCATGGTCGATCATGACAATTAACAACAGTTACCTTCGTGCACATGCCCAGTTCCGGACTATCGTCACCCCAAGCGCATCTAAGTTTCCTCAACCGAGGAGTATTAATAGTGCACCAACATGAAAGTAGACTTTGTTGTGTGCCAACAAAGGGTGACTATCATGTAATTCACAAAAATATTAAGAACAAGCCAACTTAGTAATCACAAAACACATAGAATTAGGTAGAACTAGAAATCTCACAAAATAAACATCAACGCATGAATACAAATGTAATCCCCAAGTAAGATCCCTACTCACTAAGCATTAAACCAAAGTATTTCATTGGATTCAACACCTTTGGGAAAAAGAAAGATGAAAAGATGAAAAGAAAAGAACCTAGAGAGAATGAAGAGTGTTTTCTCTCTATAGCCTACTATTAAGATCTAAAAATGAGCATACACTTTAATCCTAGTAGACAAAGGTACATATATATAGTAGTAGGGAATTAGGGCTAAAAATAGGCCTAAAAGTGGGTCGCCGGCTAGAACCTTTATTTTTTCAGTACCTCAGTGTGCCCTGCATTTGTGACTTGAAATGGAGCTCCGTGTAAAACGGAGCATCCCGCTCCTGTGCTTAGCTGATTTTTGGAGTGAAAAGGTGACTTGGAGTTCACGGCAGGCCAAAACGGGGATCCCTCATACTAGAATTTGACATGGCCCATATCCGGTGGTGCATGCCGTTCTAAGGCCCCCTAAAATAGGCCATGACACTTGGTGATGGTTGTGATAGCTTTTGGATTGTGTCGGGCTTGTGCGACTCGCGCCATTAATGGGTGAACCATTGTTCAATTTGAGAGTTCTTGTAGTCGATTTTATAGCACTCGAGAAGAAAAATCCAATGCCAACAATATCAAGGGTTGATTAATCTTGGATTTCCCCCCAGAACTCCGTGCAACCTCGAACAAAGATCCCTCCGTTTCTTCCTTGGTCTTCTTGAACTACGAATCCGCCTTTCTTGGTCCAAATTCCATCTAATACCACACTTTGGAGTCTGTGGCCTTCAATCTACTACCATACTTTCGAATGACTTTCAATATCTTCTGTCATCCTAGCGAATGACCTTCAAATATTCACTACCACCCTCGCGGATGGCCTTCTACAAAACAAAATGAAAAAGCACTCATGAGCAACCTACTAATGAGATCAAAGAGGAATATCTTTGTGCTCGATAATACAATGTGTCCATTAGCTTCAATCAAGTCTACAAAACGCAGGATTTAGACAAGAAAACCAATAATGGACGTCAAAATAATTTGTCGTGCAAACCTAACTAAAACTAGCGATCAACCAAAAAAATGATAATAAATGTGTTAAATGCATCGGCTAAGGCGTGCATAATGGTGCACATCAATCCCCAACTAAGAAGTTTAAATTTCATTCAAATATTTCAACTACAAATCAGTTGTAGAAATATATAAACCACAAACAAGTATTTACACTAAAATTCAAAAGTATAATACATAAAGTCTCTAGTTAAAAGAAAATTATTTTCACATTTGCTAATTGATCTCTACTATGGAAAATGTGAGTTTTTTCATATCTTCCATGAATATCTAATTATATTTAAATGTATATACTCCGCAATGAACTTCAAATTCCCCTTTACACCGAGGATGAAAAGTTCTTTGAGCTTTGTTCTAACCACTTTCAACCTCCTTGTATATGGCTGCTATCTATGTTCATCTAGATAATGGAAGGAGGCCTCGAGAAATCAGGATTTTACTTTCTTGAAAAATTACTTATGCAAATAAAGAAATCTTTGAATCGAATGTTTAACATGAATAGGAGTTAAATTTAATTGATCATTTATCTCGTGTTTCTCAATACCCTCTACTAATTGGGAGTAGAACATGAGTGCTTTACAATTTCTCATGAAGATCTTAATGTTCTCCAAATATATATGGGTGTGTTGCAGTTATTTAGGCGCGGTTACCTAAGATGATGCTTTGTTAAGCTATTAATTTAATAACTTTCAGTTAAATGTTCATTCCATGAAAATCTTACCACGGGCAGTAGAGTAATTTTAAGAGTCGATGTACAACGCAAATTTTATAACAAGAAGTTCAAAACCTATTAAATTAACTTTAAAAATATGTGAAACCCTTCTCCGTTAAATGATATCAGCAACATTAGTCTAGCTTCCAGAATGATATCAGCAACATGGTTCCTATAAAACTAAACTAAGAAAACTGTAATAAATCATATTTTGATCTCGTATCATATAGTTGCACGAAAGCTGAGTGAGAATCGGATGAAAGTGATTTGTAGTGATATTATAAAAAAAAAGTGACAGGAGGTCTCCTTGTTTAATGGCTCTAGTTGGTTTAAAGAAACCCCACTGGACTTGTACTTATCCAAATTCAATCACCTGTTTTCGGTATATCACAGACATATGATGTGATTTTAAGGATATCCATGCCATCACTTTGCATTTAAGTAGAAGTGACTTTCGTATTTTAAATAAAATTGTAGAAAATATGGATGGGAGCATTTGTAACGAAATTTAATTTTTATAAGGGCGGTTGTGGTGCAGTAAAATATTTTTTTGATTAAGTATACCTCATGATTAAATCATTCACAATAGACAACTAATTTCGAGGTTCTTAACTTGGATACCTTAGATATTGACTAAATCTGCATGAGAACCCTTCTCACTGACATTTAAATCTTAATGTTTTTATTTTAAATACAATGTATATTCACAAGTGCTTACATTTTAAGAAATATTTAGAAAGGAAAAACAATTCAGTAAAAATATGTCAAGAATTTCATATTCTGGCTACATAGAAAGAAAAAAAGCCTTTGAGGTGGCTAGTACACAATGTTTTTTTTGCTTTAGCTTGCTTTTCGACTAAGGTAATTTTCTTTTCTTGCCAACGATATAAAACATATAAATTAGGTACTGACCCGCCCCTCACAGTGTCAGTGTCGCTAATAAAACACAGAATCCTTCATTCCGGGAGAATGCACTCACAGAACTGAGAGGGAGCTGTCAAGGATGAAATTTATATTATTGCTCCCGTTCCTACTACTATGATACCGATGGGGTAGATATTGGCAAGACCCGGGCCGTCCACAGAGGTGGTAGGATTCTAAGAGTCAACTAAACATAGCAGCGGCTAGGTCGTCAATCCAATCACGTGTCAGGAATAGCTAGTATTTCTAAAACAAGCTTTTGGAGGGGTTTTTACTAGCAACTACTAGCATGCAAATTACAAGAGAATAAACTACATAAACTAGCACTTGGGGAGTATTTGTGTCACATGATCAGTGTTATTTTGATCCTCGATTCCATCACATACAAGATATACAAGCCTATTCTAGTGTTAATGACACGTGGTGTGGTCGATGGTCAACACTTCCTAATACCTGTCACGTAGGTTGTGCATGTAATCTTCCACCGGCACCGCTTCCGTAGTTTGGGGAATGCAACAACGGCTATGCCTGGTGTGCAGATTTGACTCTTCCCCATGCTATTAAGTCTTGAGCACTACACAATGAATGCTTTTCTCTAGGCCCAAAAAGGCAAAAGGGGTGAAGCTCCTTATTGCTCCCTCTAGGGTTGCAAAACGCTAATCCTAGTTTGCTACTAACACTATCTCTATCTTCAACCCTTTAGGCCAATTTTTTGGCTAAGACTAGTGTATGGTCGAACGTAACGTTGGCTCAAAAACCCATATGCACACACCCATACGGTTCAAGACTATCGTTACCCCAAGCACATCTAGGTTTCCTTCCCTCCGGGATATCAAAAATTGCACCAACATGAAAGTAGATTACGGTGTGTGCAAGTCTTAGTGTGACAATCATGGAATTAGTAAGAACATGAAGAACAAGCCAACATAAAATACACAAACACATAGAAATTGGCAGATCTAAGGAATTTCACAAAACAAACACCCAATCATGAGTACAAATACAAACCCCCAAGTTATGCAACTACTCTCTAAGCATTGAACCAAAATATTTCATTGGGTTCAATGCCTTTGGGTAAAAGAAAAATAAAGAAAAGATTTTAGAGAGATGGAAGAGCTAATTTCGCTGTCTACCTTACTATTAAGAGGCTAAAAAGTGAGAATAAACTAAAACCCTAGTAGACATAGGTTGGTATATGTAGTAGTAGGGAATTGGGCCTTTAAAAAGGCCCAAAATAAGCCGAAAACCCTAGCAGCAGCTATTGACATGTCCAGTTGAAAATGGCACAGGCCATGCCAGCTGGTTAGCCTAGTGCCGACAAGGGCCCCTTGCTAGGGCATGGCCCGTGCTGGTGCACCCTACCAAGTCTGGCATGGGCCGTGTAAGCTCATGCTGGCACGGGCTATGTCGACTGGCATGAGCCGTCAGC
The DNA here is from genome assembly GCA_032355605.1 of Rubia tinctorum. NCBI lineage: Eukaryota > Viridiplantae > Streptophyta > Magnoliopsida > Gentianales > Rubiaceae > Rubia > Rubia tinctorum. The sequence continues at coordinate 10,017 of JAULKM010155232.1, forward strand.
TGGTGCCCCACTTTGAACTTTTGATTGCGTGCCTCATTTAATTTGACGTGGCCCATTGGATGGAAGAATTTTTTGATCAGTTGAATGACGCAGGCCATGTCGTTCTTGGCACCTTGTGGGCTGGTCTTTGCATTTTGGACTTGAAAAGACACGAACCGTGTGAAACGGCACAGTTCGCGTCCATTCTTAGCCTTTGGAATGATTTGGGAGACACGGGCCGGCTAATACCAAATGGTCCGTGCCAGAAGGGTATGGCACGAACCGTGTTAGATGGCATAGGATATGCTAACCACCCCTAGCACTGGTCATGCTAGGTGTTCCTCGTGCAGGCCGGCTAGCCGGTAGGCTCGGTCGGTTGACGATGTCTTCAATTTTTAACCTCGTTGAACTCCGACTCTGCCTTTTCCGACTAAATTCCATCTACTACCACTAATTTTGGCATGTAGCCTTCTATCTACTACCATCCTCGCGAATGGCTTTCAATATCTTCTACCACACGTTCGGATGGCCTTCTACTAAATGGTGTCGAAAAACTTATGAGCAACATACTAGTAAGCTCACAAAGGAAAATCTAGGTGCTCGTGAATAAAAAGTGTCCATTAGATCCAATTAAGTAAAAAAAACTCAGGATTTGGATAAGAAGATCAATAATGGTCATCTAAATCCTTTGACGTGTAAACCTAACTAAAAATAGAAATCAACTAAACAAAATATGTTAACAAATGTGTCAAATGCATTGGTTAACACATGCATAAAGGTGAACATCAATCCCCCCAAGACTTAAACCTTTACTCATCCTCGAGTAAACAAAAATGTGAAAAAATCCAAGAGGAATGTAGCATGCAAAGATAAGGTAACCAATACATTCAACTTAATCCTAAGCTACCCTAGTTCCCCCAAAGATTGTAAGAATCTCCCAACTCTCACTCTCCCCGATGATGCTAAAGTAACCTATCCACCAAAAATTCATCCAAGAAAAGGGTAAAGTAAAATGATAAGTGCTAAACTAGCTTACTTTGCTGAAGAAGCCACTAAAGGCAATCCAAGAGATGTTGTCGAAGAAACCGCCAAATATAGCCAAAAGATGTTCAAATTCGTTTTCGATTTCTCTCAATTTCTCACATTTTTCCTAGGAGCCCTTTCGTGTTTTCATCCTAGCATTTAGATTTTCCTAGGTTTTCCATCTTAGCCAGTCATTGTCTCTCATTTTATCTAGGTATTTCAACCTATCCAGGCTTTCTTCCCATTTTTACCTAAGTCTCCTTTTCAGGTTTCCAACTTAGTCGGTATATGTATATATATTTCAATTTTTTAAAAATTTTAAAAAAATTTGTATAGCACAAAATGCCCTAAAGGTGGGTTTCATACTACATGAAGATAATGAAAAACAAAAAAACCACCAAAAAGTTCTTCCCAAAACATCCCCCAAAGACAAACTACAAAGAGGTGACATTCTAAAGATCAAAACACACCCCCAAAGTGCATCCAAAACATCCCCAAAACAAAATGACATAAAAACATAAGGGAATCCCGAGATTTAAAACTCCAAAGTTTTTCACTACTCTCTCCCCCACACTTGAGCTTTGAATTGTCCCCAATGCAATGAAAAGATAGAAATAATAAGTGAGGAAGAGAAAAGTAGTGGACCTCACTCATGTGACCCCAAAGGGTCCTCCCTCAAACGCCTTGTCTCGCACCTCTTCCTTCTTTCTTTATGCCCCATTTCCTGCCTCTCGATGGGAATAACGTTGCAAAAACCATCAAGCCTTGAGATATGTAATCTCTCAATAAATTGCTCGATAGCCTCCTCTTGGACATCCACCCTCTCATCCACAATGGTTAACCCCTCCTTCACTTCCCGCTCTATGGAGTCAAACCTAGAGCCCCCAAACTTGCATTGTACCCTCCATAGAGTCTAGCCCAATATAAAAATCCTCCAATTGTAAAATCATTACGCCTACTTCATGACCAATATCCTGCACAAGTTGGGTAGAACTCACAAGTTGTTCCTAAAAAATGCGGAGTTGGTCGAGGAAGTCCGCGGGTAGGTGAGTGCAAATAGGTGGTGCCCTAGATGGAGTATCAATATTATCCTCCTCAATGTAAATGTCCGAGCTTAATAAGACTCCATACAAGTCTTTCTCAAATCGTGGATCGGGTGCTTGAAACAAGTTCTCTCATACAATGTCTTAGGTTATAGCGGTATGCTCCGGCTGTGGAATGATCATGAAACTGTATATTTTGGAGCCTCCGTACAACCACACGAAGTGATCCTCTGAGGTTGTAGTACCGATCATCAAAGCCCTCATTAATCTATCCATAGTATACCGCATTCTTTAATGACCTAAGTTTGCCAATGTAGATAGAGAAGGCACCAGATGGCCCAAGTATTGGGCTAAGAGTCTGACCATGCCTCCTACTGGTAACTTGCCACTTTTATTTTTTCCGAGGCCAAGCATTCTTCCATGATAGCCCCCACCATATTAGGGTAGAAGTTGCTCTCCAGAGTCATCACCCAAAGGACTTGGATGTCCAAACCGGGGCACTGTGAGATCTCTTCGTGTCAGAATACTCCTGTGGACAAGATTCGTTGGAGGTACCGCAATGTCGGATAGACTATTTAGATACTTTTTCTTAGATGCTTTCTCTCTGTGCCCGAAAGAATCCTCTAAAAAGTGCTCAATGAAAATGAAAGGCCTTGTCGGTGTGTCCTCGGAATCTCTTTCCCATACTTCCACCCAAATTCTTGGGCAATGTCCAGATGCAACACAATATACTCTTTGTCATCTAAGTGGAAATAGGTTACTCTACTTCCCTCATTATCCGTTGCATTCTCCAAGGTTGCCAAAAACTCCAAAGGCCACCTTATGTAAGTCTTGGAATGCTTGTCTAAAAAACCCTCTAGGCCTATTCAGCATAGAAAATAAGTGACGGGGTCAAGTAGACCTAGAGCTCCCAAGGTCTCATTGCATGCAAACTTCATCTCCAATATCGTCCTATTTGGGCTATTCAAGTATCTCCATCTTCGGACCGCACTCCCAGAAATAGTGGTCAATTCCATTAACTTTTCAGGCGGGGTGAGAAGGAAGGGAAGTTGTCAGATCTCATCTCCCAACCTTGGTAAGCTTCTTTCCTTTATCACCCCGGGAAGTTTTTCCCTTTTCCGGCCTACTTATCCTTGGAACCATTCTATCACAACAAGAACAAGGTGATTATGAAAGAATATACCAAGGCATGCACCAAGTATCATTTAAGAAAAACACTTTTCCAAATAGCCAACACATTCAAAATCATGCTATCTCAACATAAAGGCTATCCAATCAAGAATCATTCTTCTTAAACAACAAACTCATGGAAAATCATAGCATCCCATCAAGAAAATCATACAATCAAGAATCATTTTTCCTAAACCACCAAAAACAATTAAGATCATATCATCAAAGTATAAAAACATGTACTTCCTCCACACTTAGTTCAATACAAGATCATTCATACAACTCAAGCATTTCCCAAAAACACATCAGTTTTTTTGAGATTCAAGATATTCATCACAAAATTATCATACAAAATAAAGCAAGTAAATATAAAAATCAAAGGTTTATCCGGAATTTGAAGCTTAGGGTTGAAAATTCCACACAAGACGAAGCAAAGATGCTAATTTTTGAGAGAAAAAATGCCATTTTTTTAGTTTCACCAAGATGATGTGAGAGTGATTGTTTTTGAAGGACTTGAATGAGCTAAATTATTCCTAATGATAAGGAAATGTACTACGAATTCTTATTGTCAACAATTAATCTCCTCTAAAAGAAGGTGATTCAAGAGGGAGGCACAAATGAGATAAGGATGACATTTTTGAAATTAGAAAATGTTGGGGACAAAAGTACCAATTAATTAATTCATATGGGAGGTATTGATGTTTAGTATAGTACTATTTACATCAACAGTCCTAGGAAATAAAAAGAAAATCTGAATTAATGGGCCAAAATGCATGTTTTAGCTTGAAATTTAATTTTTCAAAAATCTGCATTTTTTACCCAACTAAAGCAGCCACTCGAGGCTTGACACGTGGCATGCCTCATGTTGAGAAGTCCTGACACGGGGCTACCCTGGTCTTGAGGTTTCCTGACACGAGACATGCCTCTTGCTGAAGGGGTCTGACACGAGGCTGCCAGTGAACAAGGCCCTTTTTCCCTTGTACCTCAATATTTTTGAAAAAACTGTCACCGGACAAGTCCTATTTCCTTCCAACCACAAAGAACGAGATTCGAACTCAAAATTTATTAATCAACAATAGTTTCATCCCAAGATCCTTTGTCACCCACACACAAGATCATTATGGAAAGATATAAAAAACAGAGCAAGAAAGAGCACCGTATTTTTATTATCGTCCTCACGACTTATTTCATCATGCATTTCAATCACAAAGAACCTAATGTTGGATCTCCAGAGTTTCCATCGGCAACTCCACCACGATAACATCATTGTGGAGAGGTCTCCACAATGTATCATCCTTACCTATAAGCGCTTTGTTTGCCATAGAGATTGAATATCCATAACTAGACAATGTCGAGTCCTTAGCCATTTCCTTGGGTTTAAGAGACGGTCGAGGGTGTTTTACGTCATGATCACTCTCCACTAACCATTGCATATTTGTGAGCATAAAAAACAATCTAAGATAAACAAGTCATCACTAACATCATGAAAAACGTAAGTCTCATTGACATGACCATCACAATTGAAACACAAGGTAGGATTTCTTTCATCACTCACATATTCATCAAGCATCTCATCTTCAAGGCTATCTTCTTCATTATCATCAAGAGTTTCATCAAGACAATGATCAATATCAATCATTCAAGAGTTTTCACATTGAGAAAGTTCATCACATAAAGTTATGCCTTTGCACACAAGAGAATGGATAGGTGAATCATTCTTAGACTTATAAATATCAAATTCCACCTTATCAATGTCATCCTCTAAGGTTAATGTTCCCAAATTTAGAAAAGGTATCTCCAATAAAATTGACGGTGCACCACTATCGTGCACTATGTCAAGGGCATAGAAGTCATCCAGAAACACTAAATTGCCTACTCTAACCATTACGTCCTTAATTAAACATGGAGGGCTAGCTTGGGAGTGATCGGAAAATTGGATGATTATCCTAGTTTCCTTAAGCTCACATATATCTAGGTTTTCATAAAGGTTATAAAGGATCACATTGTTAGATGCTCATAAATTAATCATAGCATTTTCACCAATTTTCCACCTAAGGAGATAGGAATTGAAAACATACTGGGTTATCACATTTCTTAGAAAAGTTCCTATGATTATGAGTAGCCACTCCCCCTATTTTAAATGTCCTACCTTCCAGATTGGTTTGTTCCTTTTCTTAGAGCATGACACTTTCAAGAATTTAGCATGAGAAGGAACATGCTAAATTAATTCCTAACTGGAACTGTAACCTCAACCTTCTCAAAGATCTTACAAATGTGTTTATCAATGGTTTCCCCCTTCGGTCTTTCCCTAACTGCACTAGGGAAAGGTGTTGGAGGATTTACCCTCACCTCGGGTGTAGGAAGCTCCTTGAAGGGATCCTCCATTAAAGCCATTTAACGCTCCTCCAAGTTGGTCTTGTTTCTTTCCATAACCAATTCATCTTCTTGCAAGATTTCCTTCTCTGGCTCACACACCTCCTTTCCCGCTCCTTAGCTTGCGCTCCCATTTCTTGGGTTGATCACCAGTTGGAAAGGAAGCTTTCCGGATTCTTTGGCCTCAAGTCGGCTCACCGAGCTGGAAAGTTGTCTGACTTTGATTTTAAGGTTTTTTATGCTTGAAAAATCCCTAGTCCCAAGATCTTCAATCCCGCGCCTTATGCTCTCCACGAAAAATCTTGTTTCTTAGCTAATTAGGAAATAGCCTCCAAGATTTCTTCTCGATACAACTTGTAGATTGAGGCGTTATTGTTAGAAGGACCTTTGCCCATTGGATAAGGCTGAGGTTGAGCTTTTTTGCCTCAATTGTACCCTTGAACTTGATTCTCCTCGCACTCTTGGAAGTTGGGCTGATCACGGTACCTAGGGTTGAAGGTATTCACATAGGGATCTAGCTTTTCACTTCCTTGGTTCCCCCGAAACCCTAATTGTTGTTTCCCCCTACTAAATTGTTTCCTTTTCCACCATTGAAGTTCAATTCCTTCACCTCTTCCAAGTTTTCCACCATTTGCGGACAATTTTTGGTGTGATGATTGAGACTACGAATGCCACAAACCTTGACGTGTTGAATTCTCCATTTAATGAATTCCTTCATCATAGAAGCAAGCGCTTAGACTTTCTCTTCTAGCTTGGAAGATTGAGCCCACTCATCCACTATTTTCACTCGAGATATAGTGCCAAAGTTCCTCGTTCTATTGGCCATTTCTTTGAAGAGTGCCATTTCATCCTTTGGCCTCTTGTTGACGATCGAACCGTTGCACACAACATTCAATATTCTCATATCATCATTATTATTTTTTTAAATAAAACCACCCTTAGGTGGGGGGTTATTATTAGGTCCCCATCTTTAATAGAAACGGTGAAAAACTAACCGTGTGTAGCCTACAATGGCCAAGGCAACAGTAGTTGCCTTCAAAAGTAAAAAACTAGAGTTTTGTAGCTATACATATATATATATATATATTTCAGTAATTAAACGGGAGATGCGATTCCAAAGTTATTAATCTCCACCCCTCATGTTAATTACTAATTTTGGTCAGGCATCTACCCGTATGAAAGCAGAAATAGGTGTAGCAGTGGCACGAGAATGATTTTGGCTTAGAGTTGAGTGACAGTCCCGAGTTCTAGACTTGTGATCAGTCCTTGAAGTGCAGACCTGAATTAT
>JAULKM010155258.1:0-16891 GCA_032355605.1 Rubia tinctorum
TAATAGAATACTAGATAAATTAGAATCAGGTTAAGAAAGGAATACCCTTTCTGATTGGTTTTGTATTTCCTTTTCCAGATCTGATTCTGCCTTGTATACCCTTTGTACTCAGTATATATATATATATGAATACACACATCCACAATTATTTGTGGGTTTTACATTCTATCAATTACATTTTGACATCAATAGGAGTATATACATAGTGAACTATAACGACATTTTCAGTGTATATTTTGTATCAAATGATAATTACGATTTATAAAAATTTGGAAGTCTGGCCGAATGAACAACATCGACACAGGGGGGTGGAGGTGTGACATTCGGAAACACTACCAAACCTTTTCTAAACCGGGGCTTGCGATAGGCAACCAACCTTAACTTTGCATTAGGCAACCATTTTGCCAAAATAGGAATTCATGTACAAATGGCCCAATTATGGACCACGATTTTGATGTAACGAAAGTTACATAGGATTGGAGAACCATATAAAATCTCCCCCATTTTTTTGGGGGTTTTTTATTTATAAAAAAGTAATATTCAACTGAGTTGCATCTATTTATCATTACAGGGGCATATATAGAGCTGAACTAAATGTTGCTCGTGTTGCTCGATGCTTAGCTGCATTTGAGCGATGTGACAGATTGAATGTGGATGACCTGAAGAGAGATGTAAGTTATGTTATTCTTACTCCTCCCCACCTAAAAGAGTTCCTTGTTTTCATCTCTAAAAATTGTGCAGTTTTGAAGCAAAACCTTGACATAAATTAAAGAAGCAGAAAAAGTATGGCCGGGCTTGGGTAGATTTTGCAGAATTTGTTTCTGCATGCAGTAGCATTTAAATTTTGCATTGGTTAGGGTTTGGATTATGATCTTTTGGCTTGTGTTTTATAGCTAGGTTTCGGGTTGGATTGATAAACTATGTAACACATACTTAATTCATTAATTAATGATGTATTTTACTGGCTAGTTTTTTATATTTGGATGATTATAGTTGCAGATGCTTTTCTAGATGAATTTTCGTTAATTAGTTGGATAAATTCATTCACAACGAGTTTTTTTCTCATTGTGAATGTGTTTTTACAACGAGAATGAGAGATAAAAAAATTATTATAACATTGTAGCGTAGTTGCATATTTACGTCAAATATTGTTGTAAAAACTCATTTACAACGGGATTTGGAGGGAAAATGACATGATACTTGTATATTTACGTCGAAAAATTCGTTGTAATAGTGTATATTACCATTGTAATAGTGTATATTGCCGTTGTAAATGCCTATTTATAGCTGGTTATATTCCCTTCGTAAATGTTCAATTACAACATTGAAACTGAACCCGTTGTAAAACTATTTACAACCAAACCTTTTACAACCCCATACAACGAGAATCTGGCCCGTTGTAAATTCTTATTTACAACGAAAAATCAACTTTTTACAACAACATTTGTCGCTGAAAAAGTGGGAGTTTTCTTGTAGGGAAGAACGGAGGGAATATTTCAGAAAAAGGGCATGCATAATGCATTCGAGGATATATAAGGACATGTTAAGGAATATATTTACAAATATTTTACACAATTAAGAGCATTACAGGTCGCCATTTGAAAGTGCAAAACATTATTTTGAATTGTTAACAGCCGATAAGGAAATAGGAAATTCTTTCCCTTGTAGGGAAAGGTTATAGATGGTAGTTATCTTATAGAATTAGTTTCCTTATAGAATTAGTTATAGATGATAATTTCCTTATAGACTTAGAATCATATATTTCGTTAGATTTTGGTCTTTGTAACCCTATATATTGTAACCCTATAAATTGTAACTCTCATCATTGATGAGATGTGTCATTGATGTGATATCAATGCACCATAATAAAGTCGTTTATATTTTATCATGGTATCAGAGCCCAAGTTGGGATATTGGGCCGATGTGTGGATCCCCTTTAATTTGGCACGATGTGGGTCGTGGAGTGTTTCCACGTTGGCACGTGAGGGGGTGTGTTGAAATATATATATCCCACATCGGTTTCTTACAAAGATAATAATTTACATATAAGGTCTTGGGTCACCTCCACTTAATACCAATTGGTTTTAAGATGGAAACCCAAGGTACCTCTAAATTTAACATGGTATCAAGGTCAAGTTGGGTTATTGGGCCAATGTGTGGATCCCCTTTAATTTGGCCCGATATGGGTCGTGGAGTGTTTCCACGTTGGTATCAGAGCCTAAAAAATTCTGAGACCTAAACCCTAAATAAATTCCGCTGCCATCTTCTGCCTGAGCCGCCGTCGTCAAGCCGCGCGTTACACTGCATGCGCCGCTACCGTCATCGACTGCCCCTGCCAGTGGCTGATTTCCGATTGTTGTTGCCACTTCACCGTTGTCGCGATCTATACTACTTTGATCTGCTGGCGAGTGACGTTCACGCGCCACCGCCTGACTTTACGTGTCACTATGCCTCTACTTACCTGATTTTCCGATTTCACAGCCGACGGTCGCCGTAGCTTCTTCTCCAGCTGCCATGAGCGCTTGCTGTCCGTACCTACCCGGATTCACCATGCGTGTTTTTCACACGCCGCCACGTCCGACCTACCGTACCGCCGATCGTTTGTGCTACTGATATGCACTTATGACTACTCCTGGTTCCAGTTCTGATGCGCCCGCATCGCTACTGAATCTGAGACTAAGGATTTTACTTTTTAATTTTTTTAAATTATTAGCAATTTCTTAATTTTATTCGCAAGTTGAGCATTCTTGATCATCATGCTCCAACTTGAGGGAGAGTGATAAGGAAATAAGAAATTCTTTCCCTTGTAGGGAAATGTTATAGATGGTAGTTATCTTATAGAATTAGTTTCCTTATAGAATTAGTTATAGATGGTAATTTTCTTATAGACTTAGAATCCTATTTCCGCTAGATTTTGATCTTTGTAACCCTATATATTGTAACCCTCATCATTGATGAAATATGTCATTGATGTGATATCAATGCACCACTAATAAAATCTTTTAGATTTTATCAACAGCAATCCTGTAACCCCTACTAGTGTTACCGTAACTAATTAATTGTTATTTTGTTGTTAAGCTTAACCACTAACATAAAGAACCCTCTATTCTAAAGTTTACTCCTCACCAGAGACCACTAACATACAAAGATAGTGTCCAGTCATTTCTAATTTTACCTTAAATATTTTGTATTTATCTAATTATATATTTTTTAAAATATAAAATTGCAATTCCACTTAAAATATAACCATAGCATGAGATCATTTTTTTTAATCAAGGCATGTAATCATTTTTAATGATAGGATTCTTTATTTTACCATAGAGTTCAACAAAAAAAATCCCTGTTTATTTAAATTTCTCTTTAATATTTATTCAAATTATATTTGTAAAATATTTTAAAATTATAATTAATAATTTATTTTGTTTAGAAGAATTTTTTTCTCAAAACCAAAATATTTTAAATAGATTTTGTGTTATCTTTCAAGAAGAAAAGATAATTAGATATCAAGAAACAAAATCAAAAAATCAATATAGTATATTTAATATATATATATAGAGAGATTTTTGATCAATTATTTATGTAGTTTAGAGTGTTTAAATTCTTCAATTTTTAAATTTAAATTCATAATTGTTATTTGCTTGGGTCTATTTTTAGAATGTGCAAAGAGAAAATAAATCACTTCATATTTCTTACCTAAAAAATGATTTTTTTATTAAAGATGATATACAAATTATTACTCCAATTACTTCATATTTCTTTGGTATTTAATTTTGACGATCCTTTCTCTCCAAACCTTGCAACATCCCTTCTTCTTCAATATTTTTTCCTAGGGGAGATGTGAAATAACACTTTATTTTAATTAATGTTTTTGTTATTGAATAGGACGAACGACTTGGGAGACCCCTGGACTCTCTCCATCGTCCCCTTTTAGCCCCTTATCTTTTTAAAAAAATCCTTTTGGCCCCCAACCAACAAAACTGCTAAATCTAGGTCCTTCCGTCTGTTCAAAACATTAAATTCAGTCAAAATGTTAATTTTAAGGTCAAATTAGTAATTTCACATTTCCCATTTTTTCCTTTTTTTCTTATCTCCTTTTTCATTTTTCTTTTCTCCTTTCCCTTAAAAGATAATAAGGGAAAAAGTAAAATTATTAATTTGCCCTTAAAATTGATATTTTTGACTAAGTTAACATTTTGACCAGACATAAGGACCTCGATTTATCAGTTTTGTTAGTTGAGAGACCAAAAGTAATAAAAAAAAAGAGATAAGGGGATAAGAGGGGAAGATGGAGGGAGTACAGGGGTCTCCCAAGTCATTCACCCTATTGAATAAGTGTAAGATTTGTATCTGTGGAATAGTTTTGTTCTACGACCTGATCAATTAATTAGATCGTTGTGTTCATGATGATAACTTGATTTAGTTGTTCACGTTGATGTATTGTTCTCGATCTGCTTGTACAAATCGTGTGTTCGCAATTTTGTTTGTATTTTTTTATTTTGTCTTTCCATTAATTTAGGTTCGTCAGATCTGTGTTTTTCAAAGTTCTTACAATTTGGACAACATAGTTCGTGGTTGGATCAAGTGGTATTACAGTTATAGAAGATCCCATTTTAGCATAATGATATTGATGCGTGATACACTCCTCTCTGCCAAGTGGTCATGATTTTTGCGGAAAGCGAGTTAATATCCTCGATGGCGATGTTGCAGTTTTGATTGGATCTCGCCTTTAATGAGGAGCAGAAAGCACATCCGAGTTCGGAAGTGCTAACACATGTCACTCTTTTATTTTAAAGGCAGTTCTAATTTTATAATTTCCTTTAATGAGCTGTCTTTTCGGCCCAAAATATATAGAAGTGTTAGGGTTTTCTCCTTTTGTTCCCAGCCCAACTTTCTTCTCCAACACTTAGTGAAATTTTGTTCACACACGTTGCTGAAGTTTTACTCTCTTTTTTACCCTTCACCGCGCACCCTCCATCGCCGCTACGGTGCCACCCTCACATCACCGCTCTCACTCACGCCACCGCTCTTATGCCACCCTCCGCCCACCTTCATCTTCCCTTAACCTATTTTGGACCCCAAACAAAAGTGGGTTTAGAACCACTTTTGATCGGAATCGATCAAAGGCGGAGCCAGATAAGGTGGTTCTAAAGTGTCTTCTCTAATTCGATAGAAACGCCTTTAATGATCACTTTCTCCACTAGTGTACTATGCTTTATTAATTTAATGGCTGATTCAAACATAATATTTTATGTATAATTTTGATCCATTCTAATAGAGATATTATTGAATTAGAATCATGATAAGAAATGAATACCCTTTATGATTGGTTTTATATACACATCCTGTTAAATATTTGTTTAAGTTTTGTATACCCTTTGTTCTCACTATATATCAATGCACATAGGCAATTTTATTTTTGGGTTTTACTTTCTATCATGTTATCAGTCATGTCTATCTAAGTTTCCTGGATTTTATCTCTCTTTTACCGAAATTACGAATAAAAAAAATTCCCATCCCTTTTCCGATAGGCTGCCACCCATCGCCGCTAACTTCCACTTTTGTCCGCTACATTTCGGGCGTCTTCTTCTGCGTCCGGTGTTCTCTATTGTTTACAGCATTCTAGTTACTCGTCTTCTCCGAATTCTGCCCTACGTCGTTACTAGCCTTCTTCTCCGTGTGGTGGTTATGCGTTCTGTCGCGGCTAGATCCAAACGGTGACCTCTTCGCCGAAAAGAATGGGTTCTAGCTTCGGCAAACGGAGGACTGATTTCGGTGAGGTGGACGAATGATCTGAAGGTATTAAAGACAGGATATCTATGAATCTCAAAGCTTGGTCACTGAAAGACAATGGAGGGGTGTGAGAAAGATTTGTCAATGGCGATGATGACAAGAACGACGACGGAGAGAAAATAGAAAGAAAAGGAAGAGGTGATGTTGAAAAGGAAAAATAGAAAGAAAAGGAAAAATAAATAAATAAAATTGGTAAAGATAAAGAAAAAAGGAAAAGAAGAAAATAAAAATGAGAAAAGAAAATGGGAAATGTGAAATTACTATTTTACCCTTAAAATTGATGTTTTTGACTAAGTTAACGTTTTGACCAGACGGAAGGGCTTAGATTTAGAAGTTTTGATAGTTGTGGGGCCAAAAGTATTCAAAAAAATGATAAGGGGCTGAAAGGGGATGATGGAGGGAGTACAGAGGTCTCCCAAGTCATTCGCCCTATTGAATAAGTGTAAGATTTATCTCCACAGATAAGTTTCTACGATCTGATCGATTCGATCGTTGTGTTCATGATTATAACTCGATTTGGATGTTCATGTTGATATATTGTTCTCGATCTGGTTGTACTGATCGTGTGCTCGCAACTTTGTTTTTGTTTTTGTTTTTGAGTTTTCATTAATTTAGCTTCGTCAAATCTGTGTTTTTTAAAGTACTTATAGTTTGGACAACATATATTTTGGTTGGATTAAGTGGTATTATAGTTATTGAAGATCCCAGTTTTGCAAAATGATATTGATGTGTGATACGCTCCTCTCTGCAAAGTGGTCATGATTTTTGCAGAAAGTAAGTTAATATCCCCGAGGACGATGATACAGTTTTTATTGGATCTATGATCTGTAATATACATATAATCAGTCTGGTTGAAATATAATTTCGATATCATAGTAATATGTTAGTTATTGCTAGATGTTAGTTAGGTTAGATGTCAGTTCCACTCATTGTAATCGATGTTGGGCTTTTTTCCAATGACTTTGAATGATTAAAAAAAACCATTGATTAAATTAATTTACCACTGGTGAAGAAGGCTTGATTAGATGTAGTGTTAGAAGATGATTCCTCGAGAACTGCCTCGAATAGGAACCAAAAGAGGTTCCGAGTTCAGAACTCTCTCCCAAGTCACCTTTTCATTTTAAAGGCGGTTCGAAATCAATTAAAGGCGGTTCTACCTTTAATGGAAATAAATTAAAGGCGGTTCTACTTGTACAACCACCTTTACTGAGGGACAGAAAATACTTATGAGTTCGGAAGTGCTATCCCAGGTCACTCTTTTATTTTAAAGGCGGTTCTAAGTGTAGAATCTTCTTTAATGGACTGTCTTTTTGGTCCAATATATAAAAAGTTTTATGGTTTTCTCCTTCTGTTCCCAGCCCAACTTTCTTCTCCAACAATTACTGAAATTTCCTTCACTCATGCTGATGAAGTTTTTATTTTCTCCCATCCTTCATCGCACACCCTCCATCACCGCCATGTTGCCACCCTTACATCGCCACCCTCTGCCCACCTTCAACTTCCCTTAAAACTCACCTCTGCCACTGACAATCCACTACCTAAGCTCCACCTTCGCTGCCTCACCGCTGCTTGCCTCCTCAGGGTTTCTCGCCACAGCAACCATTAGGGTTTCTCGCTGCCGCTGCCGCTGCCACTAGGTTTTCTTCCCGTCGTTCCTCAAATCCAATTCCAACCTCCTAATTTCCTCCACCGCTTGACTCCACTAGGATTTCTATCCACTTGCCTCAACTAGAATTTATCGCTGCCGCCGCTAGGGTTTACTCGCGGCTGCCGCCCCTCTAAGGTTTCTCTGTGTCGCTGCCTTGACTCTGCGTCACTCCGCTGCCAGGGTTTCTTACGACTGCCACTTTTCTAGGGTTTCTCTTCGTCGTTTCCTCAATTCCACGTTGATCCACCACTACCTCGACTTCGTGCCGCTGCGCCACTACCTCGACTCCACGCCGTTCGATCGCTGCTTTGACTGAGCGTTGAAGCCTAATGTCGATGAAGGTTTTTTTCCTAGAATCAGATTGAATTTCTTATTTCTTTCTCTATGTTGTTTCAGATCGATTATGTATTGTTTTTATGCTAATGTCGTGTGTTGCAACATTGTTTCAGATCTGGGTTTTCTTAGGTTATTTTTTTGGGAACCTATTTCAGACCCTGAACAAAAGTGATTTTAGACCCACCTTTGATCGAAATAAAACAAAGACGGAGCCAGAGAAGGTGGTTCTAAAGCACCTTCTATGATTGGATAGAAACACATTTAATGACCACATTCTCCACCAGTGTAGTACGCGTTATTAATTTAACGGTTGTAAGGAAAGGAGAAATGAGGTTGCCGATGAAGAGATTGTTGTGAAGGTAAGGAAACGGGTCCCCACGAAATGCGTGTGGTACCTTCCTATTGTCCAGAGGCTGAAGAGGTTTTTTAAGATCCCTGAGGATTCAAAGAACATGACATGGTACAAGGAAAGGTGTTGTCTTAATGATGATATTATAAGTCATCCTGCAGATGCAGATCAGTGGAAGAATTTTGACAAGGTGTGTATTAAGTTTGCAGCTGAACCGAGTAATTTGAGGATGACTTTATGTATTGATAATATTAATCCCTTTGGTAACATGTCATCGAAACATAATTCATGGATGGTTATGCTTTCCATTTACAATCTACCTCCATATTTGTGCATGAAGAGGAAATATATTTTGAAGCTTCTGATGATTTTGGGGCTGAGACAACCTAAAAATGACATTGATACCTATCTAGCTCTTCTCATTGAAGATTTGACAGCTCTATGGTCCGACGATATTGATGTGTTTGATGTGGATTGTGGGGCCAAGTTCAATTTGAAGGCTATGTTTTTTTTGCACAATGAGTAATTTCCCGGCTTACGATAATCAAGGGTACAAGGCATGTCCCGTGTACAAGGAAAGTACATATTTCCAGCGGTTGAAGAATGGTAGGAAGACCGTATATCTGGGTTAAAGGAAATTCCTCCCGATAGAGCACAAGTTACAGGATGACACACTTTATTTTGTTGGCGCGAGAGAGAGGAGGAAGGCGCCAAAAATATTGAGTGGGTTTGCCATCCACAACAAGGTGAAGAAATTGGATGTTGTTCTTTGAAAAAATATACATAAGGTGCTTGCCACAAATGATGGACCTTGGAGGAAAGATCAATTTTTTATTTTCCGTACTGGGTGAATTTGGAGGTTCGCCATTGTTTGGATGTGATTCATTTAAAGAAGAATGTGTGCAAGAATTTAATTGGGACTCTACTTAACAATCCTGGCAAGACAAAGGATGGTTTGAATGCATAGAATGACTTGTCCGTTAAACTCAGTATACGAGTTGATTTAGCTCTGGAAGTGAAAGGTAAACAGACGTACCTACCACCCGACCCTTACAGTTTTTCAATTAGTGAGAGGAGGTTGATTTTTGAGTGTATTTAGGGAATCAAGGTGCCATCTGGCTACTCATCCAATGTTAGTTGGTTTGTGAATGATGAATTGAGTCTTAATGCATTGAAATCCCATGATTGTCATGTCTTGATGCAACAACTGTTGTCCATGGCTATTCACGGTGTCATGGAGGAGGAGGTGAGATTTGCATCATGCGCATGTGTTTCTTCTTCAACTCAATTTTTCGTAAGAATATTAGAAAGAAACAACTTGATGAGTTGGAGTGTGAGGGGATTGTAGTGCTCTGTTTGTTAAAGAAGTACTTTCCCTAGCATTCTTTGACATTATAGTCCACCTCATCATCCATGTGGTTAGGGAAATCAAAATATGCGGTCATGTGGGTATGCATTGGATATACTCGTTCGAGCGGCACATGGGGCTTTTTAAGGGTTATATACATAATCGAAGCTAGCCCAATGCCAGCATTGCCCAGGGGTATGTCACAGAGGAGATCATTGAGTATTGCACTTCAAATTTGATTGGGAAGAGAGCACTTGGAGTTCTGCAGCATGTGTAAATTGGTAGCAAAAATAGGATCCCACGGTCCAAAGGTGCACTTTACACACCCTACTACGATGAGTTGATGACAGTTCATCTTTATGTTTTACGGAATAGTAGTGAGGCTGCAATATATGTTGAAGAGCACAAGTCACAGTTAAAAGAACTCTATCCTGAATGGCCGTCGAATCAGATACAATTGGATCATTCTTCAACGTTTGTGAATTGGTTTTATAATTGTTGCAATGTGGACAAAATGCCTTTTAAACTTTGAGAGTTTGAAAGGACATCGACTACACCGTGAAAAGATACTAGGCCTATGACATTAATGGATACAATTTTGCAACAATGACCAAGGACAGCAAGAGCACAACTCAGGACAACGGGATTTACGTGGAATCAAATCCATGTGGCAAGGGAGCAAGAAATATTATAAATCTATCGTCGCAGTTATGACCTTTTATGGGGTGAACGAGGAGTGTTTGCTTTGTTTCAAGTGAAGGCACCGGTAATACAAGGAACGACACTGGTATACATACCGGTGCTACATCGTTGGAAGATTTTTTTTTGAAATTTTCTCTGGTCTATTTAAAAAAAATAGCATTAAAGCAGTTGCGTCAAGCTGCGTGTAGTATACTAAGGCACCGGTATTTTTAAAAAAGGCATCGGTATTAGTACCGGTGATGGGTACTTCAAAAAAATTGAATTTTGCTCTGTGGTCTCAAGATATATTTTAAAAATACATAAAAGTTGTTGCGTTAGGCTGCATTCAATGCAAAGATTCACCATTTCATTCATTTAAGGCACCAATTTCGTTATAGGTGCTGAATAATTAGAAAAAGAAATGATATATGCTCTCTAGTCTCAAAAAGGGTTTAAAATACGATTAAAGCAGCTGCCCTCGACTTACATAGGCACCGATATACATATCGGTGCTACATATTTTTGAAAAAGAAGTGGTTTGCTCTTTGGTCTAAAAAAATCAATTAAAAATATGATTAAAGCAGTTACGTGAGCCTGCGTTAGGCACCAATTTTTAAGTACTGGAACCGATTTTGTTACCGGTGCTACATTATTTCCCTGTTTTTAAACTCAAATGACAGCAACTATCTCATTCTAATAAAAATACTCAAAGTTTTGACCATGAAGATCCGAAATCCCTCATTTCCACTCCATTTAGATCGTGCTTCACAAGGTATTATCATATTTTTCCTTTAATCTTGAAATGATGTCAAGTAATGTAATTTAAATAATATTTGTATTTGCAAGGAAAATTTAATTATGAATTGCAATGTTCATTTCAAATTCCCATGTTTGCCATTCGATTGTAATTCTACTTTGAATACGTAGATTTAGTTTTAGAAATACTGTGGTAGAGATTGAGATAATGAGATGTTTGATGTTGTTCTAATATGTTAGAGCTTTGAGTATTTTACCCTAACATACAAGGTGTTTGATAAAATGCATGCATGTGAATATCGGTCATTGTGCCCAAAACCCCAAGTAAGAGGCCTAGAAAAGGGGTGTTATCGTCACCCTCTATCGGATCTCACTCGAAGTAGTCAGATGATAGATTTGTGTCAGAGGAGGCAAGGTTTTTAGATCAAAATTACAGAATACGGAAGCATTATCTGAAAAGAGGAGTAGAAGCAAATTCACCTTTTAAAAAACAATTCGGCAATTGGGATGGAAAAAACTTTGTGCTACACCTCCTGCTTTCAACTTGACCATTGTAAGTGAGTTCTTAGCGAGTTTGAGGTGCCAAATGAGCACATGTGAGGTATTATGCCAGGGGAAATTAGTCCCTCTATCTCCTGAATCTATTAATTATTTGTACGGATTGCCAAATGTACAAGAAATGGAGGATGAGATTTTAGCATTGATCAATGAGGAGGGTGATTTGGACGATAAAGTAGTGAAATAGATTTTTAGGTGCATCATAAGGGAAGGTACTAATTTCGATGCTCTAGTCATTTCCGATTGGAATGAAATTCCAAAGAAATCACCAACACCGGAATTGAATGCGTGGTATCACTTTGTAGCCTCCTGTATTGACCACGAAACCGTGAACACCAAAGTTCACAAGAGTAGGGTAAACAAGTTATATGAAATAAAGAATCATTGACATTGAAATGTCCGGGAAAGAATATTTGCGCACCTGATTGAGGAATTGGAAAGGACATGAACCTATGGTTTTTGCAGCCTCATTTCGTCACTTTGTTCGAAAGCGGGTGTACCAAAATATGACCACGACACCATTGGCTACCTGATGATGCAAATTGATGTTGAATCGTTTTGAAAGATCGGACCCTTGGAATCTGCTCCGTTAATGGAATCTAAGGTATCGACCTCGAGACAAGTATGCATAGTTTGCGTATAGATTGCCAATTTTTGAGAACATGATGTGACCATCTGGGGAAAGTGCTAAGTTACAATTTCCTGATGCAATCAAGGAATTCGGACCCATCATTCCTGCCATCGACAATGACGATGCATATGACAATCGTGCTAGATCAAGTTCAAAGGAATTGGACAACACAACTTTTTTTGAGGAACCAGAACCATTTTCACGTTATTATTCATGAAATTAGTTTAAAATTATGAACCCTATCCCATCCTTCTATTTGTCTAATTCAACATTTGGTTTATAGACAAATTAGATTGTCGTGCTTGGAAATTTATTTAGATTTTATCCTGGAAAACCCGCGTACTTATTTTTTTTACATTATCATTCACATTGGAACATATACAGGCGCGTCTCCAAAATTCCCCACAATTTTTTTTTGAAGTATCTCAATATATGCATGAATAACAAAATTCACAATTTATGGCAGAATTAAGATTGGCGTAATACATTCCTGGGCAACAATGTAATTTTACTAGAATTTTTATAAGTAATCAAAGTAAGGATTCGGTGTACTTCCATCCATCCATACATGTTCACATCGTAAACTGGTAATTCCACAATATTGAAATTCATTTTTGTGCAGCCAATTATGGAATTTGAGAATTTCAACTTTCTTGAAGGGACCAAGTGAAAAAAGTAAAAAAGTTTGCTCGTAACTCAAATTTGAAATCTGCTCGAAAGTAATCAAAAATATTAACCCCGGTGTATTTTCCTAATTTGACGTTAAGTGATTATAAATGACTGGCTACGATAAAGTTATGGAAATTGTTCATGATTTTCATTTATTACGATTAAGTAAACCACCATAAGTTACTCTACAAAACGTATTGGCACTTCTAAAAAATTCCACCATAAGTCATATTATTATTAACCAAGAATAACAAAAATTCAAGTACATTAGAGCAACGGTTGTTGGCCTAACGCAATTGGGGGTCACATTGTAATTTTCAAATAATTTGTTGTACTGGTTAAAGTTCACAATAGAGGCTCTTTGTTTCACCCAGCCATGTCCACAACACAAAGTTTCCATCGCCTAACATTGAATTTCATTTTGGTTTGACCAATTTTGGATTTCAATAATTCCAACTTTTTTGGAGGGACCCAAGTGCAAAAAGTAAAAAGTTTGCTCGTAACTCCAAATTGAAATCCACTTGATGATAATCAAAAACTTACTTAATGCGCTATGAATCTGTACATTAATTAATGCATCGATGATAATTAATGACTTTGTATATAATTTGTACATTGATCATTAGGTTCATAGTTGTCGCTCTGCTGCAAAAATGGTTGTTCTTCCAGTAGATTTCCTGATGTATCTTTTTCTTCAGAATTCAGGTGGAGATGATTACCACCAATTCCTAGTAATCTGGATAATGTATCACCAGCCTTATTTTCTATTCATTTTGTATATTGAATTTCAAAATTGTACCCCAACAATTTAGTGATCTACTTGTGCTGTAAAACATGATGTAATTTCTAATCCAGTAAACATTTTAAAGCTTGGTGATCAATTTTAATTATGAAATGGCTACCAATTAGGCAGTGTCTCCATTTCTCCACAGCCATCACAATAACAAGCAATTCTTTCTCATAAGTAGATAATCCTTGGTTCTTCTTGCACAAGAATTTACTCAAAAATGTAATTGGTTGATTAGCTTGCAAAAGTACTGATCCAATTCCATGATCACTCTGGCATCTGTTTCGATGACAAATTCCTTATCAAACTCAGTCATTTTTAGAACTGATGTTGTGGTGATTGCTTCTTTCAACTTATAAAAAGCCTTGGTAGACTGTTGGTTGCCAATGAAAATGAATTTTTCTATAGAAAATCATGCAAAGGTCTACAGATGGTTCCAAATGATGCATTAAACCTTTGGTAGTAACCTGGTAATCTAATAAATCCTCTCGGTTCCTTAATGTTTTTAGGAAATGACCACTCCAATATACACCACACCTTGTCTTTGTCCATTTTCACTCGTTTTGCTATGATTAGATGACCTAAGTATTCAACCTGAGATGTTGCAAAGACACATTTGGATTTTCTTACATACAACTGATATTGCTTCATGATTCCCAAAACATTTGGATTTTCTTCAACTCGTCTTTCAATTTTTCCCATCAAAGCTTGTGGATATCTATATAGCTTCATCTTGAATGCTCTTGCATCTGTTTCAAGTTAATCTGATGATAAATGTCTCTAGAAGGTGCTAAGGTATTAGGTATATCAAAGATAAATGTATACCTTCTCAGTAGTTGTTGAATATCCTAATCATAAGCTTTAGTATATTCTGCCAATTCTTGATCCACACTACTTCTCATCATCCTGCAATGAACCTTTTTAGATTCACAAAGCATCTTCTGCATTTTTTTTACTTGGACCATCACCATCCTGCCAGTTAGTTCCACTAAATCTCAACTCAAAACTTTTATCATTCGAAAGAGAAGCCTGAAACATCCTCCTTCTTTTTATGTTCATGTAATTGATTAGACTCTCCACCCCTAATCAACTTAAGAATCACAGCCTCATCTTCACCATGTAAATTCCACTTACTACCTTTACTGAAGAATGTCATATGATGATCATCAAAATCAAAGGATATAGGACTAAAGAGCCTCATCCATTTAACCCCAACTATTATGTCCATTTCTCCTAATGGCCTCACTCTTAAGTTATAAGAAAAATTGCGTTCCTGCACACTCCATTTCACTCTAGGGCATATGGTAGAACCAAAAATCTGATCATCGTTTACCACTGTAACCACAAAAATCCTAGCTCTACATTCTTTCAAATCAGCCAGCTTAACCATATCAGGATCTACAAAATTTTCATTGCTTCCCGTGTCAAATAGAATACTCATTTTTATGTCCTTAATTTTTCCATACATGATTATAGTGTTAACCCTCTTCTGTGCATCAGTTGCATTAAGCACAAAATGCTCAGGAATATCCTCATTTTCCTTACTGCAATCAGTACCCTCCACCACCCATATTTCACCCTCAGTTTCTTCAGTTCGTGTATTAATCCAATTTAGTTGCTTAAATTTACACAGATAACCTAGAGGTAACGTACTTCTCCCCACACTTGAAATCATCCCTCTTAAGCTGAATTTGATGTGGAGAAATTCTCCAAACAACACTAGAATTCTGCCTATTCTCAGCTTGTTTCCATACTTCTTTATCCCTAGTCTGTTTATAGGCTAGATTAGGATTCATATGGTTACTACCCCCTTGTATATTTACCCCTTAGCCTTTTACCTAAGATTTCCAGATGTTGCTCTTGCAACAATGCCAATTCAATTGTAGATTTAAGACTCTTAGGTTTAAACATTTTCAACGAAGGCTTAAGTTCTTCTTTCAGGCCACTCATAAAAATCGTTATGAAATAATCTTAAGATATTTTAGGATTCTTACCCACCATCAGTGATTTTAAATCCTTAAAATTTTCCTGATAGTCTCTCACGCTGCCTCTCTAGTATAATTTGTTGAAATCTTCCACCGCAACTTCTGTTCCAAGCTCAAAAATCGAGTAGTTAAAGTATTAGAAAATTCTTTCCAACTCCAATAGTCTCTGGTCAGCTTCTCATTTTGGAACCACACCTTAGCATTGCCTTCTAAATAGATTTCCACGACATCAACTAGTCCCGAATATGTGATTTGATAATAGTTGAAGTATTTGAGACACCTTCTCAGCCACTCTTTTGGCCTATCTCCATTAAAGTTCACCAGCTCGATCATTGGATGCATGTAGTTGCTATTCCTTCTAACTTTCCACTTCTGTGTTGCGTCTTCGGTTTTCTCAGTTTGTTCATTGATCCTCTTAAACAACTCCCTTGATTTCACATGCCTGGAAGCATTTTTAGAAGCATGAATTGAGAATTCACGGTTCTGTGCTTATCTCTCTTTAAATAGATTCAGAACCATCTCCTTCAGCTCTATAAGCTGTGCATTTTGAGAATCCAAAACTTTCTCCAAGTGAGTTGTTGACATGTTGTCCTTGCTTCGATATCCAAGATGATTGCGTTGAACTTAGCATCCACAACTCCATACATTGTCTGCCTAATCTCATGTGACAACTCTTTGAATTTGTTTTCCAATGCTTTAAATCGAGTGTTTTCTGCCATTTTGGACCGAGGAAAGCCTTGCTTTGATACCAAATTTTGTGAATAAAGGTTTTCAGTAGGATTCAAAATTAATTTTGGCAAGAAATAAGAACCATAAGACGGAAACGAAGAAATCAGATTTGGAAAGTTTTGAAGGAAAAAGATGAAGAATGACTCTCTAAGATTTTACAATTTCATATCCAAAAACTAGCTAATTCCTCCCTAACCAAATCACATCTATATATTTCCAGCTCGTGCCAATTGTTAGGGTAACTCGGTTGTAACAAACTTGCATCAGCCTTTCCACTTGATCCTTCCCGGTTTGCGACTCAGGTGCAGTGACAAGTAAATCAGTTAGCTCTGCTAGCTGATCTGATTCTCCAAATCCAGAGGAAATTACCGGCCTACCCTTTATACTACTAATTTCATAGCACCATGCTCATCCCTACCTCTTATTAGGGGCTTAGGCCATGGGCAGTTGTAGAGACCGCTAGTGGTCTCTTACCAATTAAATATATTATTTTTCTCAATCTCTCTCTTCCACCTCATCCTAAGAGACCACTTAAGAGACCACCTCATTTTTCCTCCACAGTGGTAAGAGACCACTCTGCACTATTCATGGACCCCACTTGATTTTCTCTATCCTACTCATTAA
>JAULKM010155294.1:0-16888 GCA_032355605.1 Rubia tinctorum
ATAATTATTCGATGATCGAAGGATGACTAGAAATGTAAACCAATTGCGCCCAAGACTCGTTATCATCTTAATTACATCTTTAGAGCTAGTGTGATCGTAATTATATTCATTTCTGTAATTGTTGGTTGATTTAGTCGTTTAAAGTAAGCGTAGTGTTTTCAAAAAACAAACCCCCCCTTGTTATCACACACGTAGAGTGATATCTTTGTGTGCTATTTAACTACGATTAACACACGATAAAACCCCTTTTTCCTCGTGGATGATCCCGACTTGCTACTATCTACTTTCTAGTAGTAGCCGCAATTAGGGCCTATAAATACTATCTTTGAGAGGCACGACAATGGCCTCCCATTCATCCACAAAAAGATTAATCTCTGTACTCCCTTGATGAAAATGTAGAGCTTTGTGTTGAGGGAAATGGTTGATCATATGCATGATATTTTCAACGGGTTCATACATTGTGTTCTACGAGTTCAGACATTTAGTAGATGCTTTCTATGATGAATGAAAGTAATTCATTCTAAAAATCTGTCTTGTTTTTGTTACATGCGATTAGGAAAATGACATGATTGAATTGCATTTATGTAGAAAAGTTGTTATCAGTAAGCTGGATGGATATTTATTTTGCGCTGCAAGGAAATATGTGGTAATTCTTAGCCTTTATAAGATTATGTGTCTTTTTTTGCAGGTTTACAGCTGGTGTCAAGTTAATTCCAGACCAAGTAAGAATTTCCATTTCAGCTTTATCTAATTAATTTTTACCATTCATAAGGTTGAAGAGGGGTGCATTTGTTAGGAACCAATCATTTAAATTTAGTTATCTTCGCTAAAACTTGGCAGGAGTAAGGATTTAATACAGACAGATTGGGATAGGTGGTTTCAAGGGGGTAAAATTCTTATTTAGGAGAAACCTATTCATTCTTATTTAATTATGAAGGCTACATTGACCTGTTATCATTTTTTATATTAAATAAATAATGGGCAGAAAGAAGCTTTAGCTTTGTTGCACATCACAGTGAATTGATGTAATTGAATAGTAATAGATCAGAATAAACTAATGAAATATGCATTTTTACTAAGTAAGGATTGGTTGAATGTTATACTAAGCAATGTGTCCTTGCTTGTTTTAGGATTCAACTGTATAGATTTTTTTTTGATACTTTTGATCCTTATGCTTGAAAACGTGCCTTCTCAGTTACATAATTATAAGGCTCACCCGAACATGAATAGTTAGACTTAAGTTCATTCTTGTATTGAATATGTGGTGAGTCATGCTCATTTCCTGGTAATGTCTGTAATATGCTTGCATCCTGATCGATTGGACGATATGACAGGGTGATATTGATGTGCGGGTCATTGTTGCTGGTTTGTCAACCACTAGAAGTCAGAATATTCACAACTAGTTGGTACGTTTTAACATTTTGTATTGCTTAGTACTATAAATTAAAAAGATTTCATGTGTGGAAATAATAAGTAACCGAAATTTTTGTTTTTGCATGGTTATTAAATTTAGTTTTTCACAACATGAATGCTTCCTAATATGAAATTTGTGTGAAACTATTTGCACTTGTTTTAATCTCACCCGGGCCACATATTTCATAGAGAAGTTTATGTGGGTATAATTGCAACTTCCATTAAAATCTGCTTTGTAGATTGGTGTGGAAAATGCATAAAAACAACAAATTTGTACTATTTATTGATGATGATGTCAGACTACATTCAAGATCTATTGTTGCACTCACAGTGGAGATGGAAAAGAACCCTGAGGTTTTAGAATCATGCTAAACCTTTATCACGGAAAATGTACATTTAAATATTAATTCCATTGAAATGCATGTACTCTTATTCTGATTCTCCTTACTATAGGTTCAGATTTTTATTCAATCTGGATACCCATTTGATTTGCCTTTTGAAAGATTGGGAATTTACTGCATATATGAATACCACATGGTCCGGTGCCTTTAAGCTCTTACGCCTTTTGCTTACTCATTTTTTAAGAGCCTTTAAAAAAGTATTTTACATGCCTGCATGTTGAGGTAAGTATTTTAAGTGTAAAAAGTATAAGATATATCTGGATTTTCGAAGAAGCACATTATTTTGACATTTTTGTCTTCTGAAATGAGTATCATTCTTGTGATACTTGATCTAATTTACCTGTGTCAGTAGCTAAACCTTGGTGTTGTTATTAGATCAGAGTTCTTGTTGTGGCAAAATATTTGATTGTTGTAGCATATTATTGTTGTGACAGAATATTTGATTATGTAGCATATTTTTCCTTTCTTTTTTGTATCTTCTAAAGTCATATACTTTTTAGAATTATAATTTTCCTTATTTAAATTATTTTCTCTCCCCGCTGCTAACTTTTGGTGGATTAAATGTCTTCTACGGATGAGGAAGAAAAAGGTGAGTCATATTTCTCGCTCTTTTTCTTGCTTCCTTGTTTGTAAGCATTTAGATGATCTGTAAGCATGCTTATTCATGTTACTTTTATGAACATAGAAATTTGGTTCTTGTCCTTTGGCCGAATGCAATGGCTGGCAACCTGGTTTTGGATTTTCTTGTAATTTAGTGCGGACCATGTTGAAGGCAAAGCACTAGATTCTTAGGTTATTTTTATTGCATTTATGTATAGTATTAGTATTGAATGTAATCAAATATTGTGATTTTAGCTAAAATATGAATTTGTCATTTATGTTGAGAATGACTTTTTATTTAATAATTTATCATTATTGAATAAAAAAATTGATTATCAATTTGGTCACCATGTTCTAAATGTTATGACCAGACTTCAGACTATAAATTTGGTCACTAGCTGTTAGAGTCGGTGACCATTTTTTTTAAAAATCGCACCTTTTTTACAATTGGACGGAAATTAACTTTAGTGACCATGTTACAGTTGGACGGAAATTAAGTTTAGTGACCCATTCAGTGACTTGTACTATCGGTCATCAAATTTTAATGACTAAACATTACTCGTCATCAATTCTTTAGTGACTAGAAGTTTTTGGTCACCATTTTTGCAGTGATTACAAATTATTGGTCATCAAATGTTTTAGTAAATAAAAGTTATTGGTCATTAAATATTTTAGTGACTAAATTGTTTTTGTCACTGAAATTTCTTTGGGCAATTTTTTTTGTCATCAAAACAACAAATTAGTGACCATTTTTGTTTTATTGGTGACTATTTTATTGAGTAATACATTTCGTCACTAATACTTATGACCATAAATAATTGGTCATTAAAACCAGTCATCGTGACCAACTGAAAAAAGTAATCATCGAGACTTTTTGTGACAGAGATAATGTGACCAACTGGTGCCAACCTGATTTTGGTCACTAAAAGTTATTAGTGATGAATTTCTGACATTTAGTGACTATAATCGATCTGTCACTAAAGTCCACTTTTCTTGAAGTGCTAGAAACACTAAAGAAAACCTTTAAGTTATAATTCTATTGAGCCCTTTATTTTCCTATGCATTTCCCAGAATCAGTTGCTTACCTGTAGCAATGCCGCAGTGACAAAATCCTTGACGTTTTGTGCAACATTGTAATCAAAGAGTACTAGATTATGAGACTCAAAAAATTTCTTCATTTTAAACAAGGAACCTTTATCAATAATTTATTCCATGTTGGGTGAATTTAGAATTATACATATTTTGATGATTAAATTGCAATAATAATGAAGGTGAAATCATAAATGAAGAAATTTGGCGAGAGAAAGAGTTATACATGTGATCAAATACTTCCAATATTTATCCAAACTTAGTCCAAGCCATGGGTTGTTACGTGATACGTGTAGATTTCAAGTAGAAAGAGTGCTTTTGATTCTCGGCCATTATCAAAACCTGATCAGACTAAACTACTCCTTCTAGTATTCTACCATGGTATAAAAAGATCAAGGAGACTACCCTAACCTCTTTCTACATGAGAATTCCCTCCTCAACATAAACCACCACACCAACACAATACTGCTACGATCAAGTGAAAAACATAGGATCATTGGACAGAGATTCTAGAGCGAGTTGTTGCTTCCACCGGAACTAGAAGAGGCAAGGCAATTGTTAGAGCTTTCTGCGTTGGTTCTTGGATCCATACATGAATCGTAAGTTGATTGTTATTTTTTAACAAGCATGAGTGAGATACTTATGTAGAAACCATCCTAGGAAATTATGAGTGATGTGTGAGTGAGAGTGAATTTTTTTGTACTAGCTATTTGAACATAAAATAGGTAATTAAAATTTGTGTGTGGTATACCAAATTAAAGGTCTCGAAATCTAGTTTCCAATGATATATGTAAATTTGTGTGTGATATAACAAATTAAAGGTCTCGAAATTTGTGTGTGATACTACCTCCCGCCCCGCCTCCTCCTCTCATCACCGCGCTCTGCCTCTCTTCCTCCCTTCGTCGCGCCTCCGCCTCTCCTCTTCCCTCCACTGCACTTCCTTGTTTCCTCCTCCCTCCATCATTACCGTGAACTCATCCGACCCATTATAGATCTGAAAAGAATTAGCTCATCCGTCAGGGCAGAGGCGAATGCTTGGTGGCAGAGGCCAAGAAAGCGGTGGTGCCCATAGCAGCGGTGATGGAGGCCAGGTCAGCGGTTGTGGAAGCTAAGGCAGTAGCAGAGGGTTGTTGCCAGGGTGGCTCAAATCGGGTTGTAGAGGCCAGGGCACAACAGCAGAGGGTTGTGGCTAGGGCGGCGAGGATCATGATAAGAGAGAGTGTGAGGTTTTGATCTGGAGTAGAGAAGTTTGGGGAAAAGATAGAAGAAAGGTGGGTGGGTGGGGGTAGGGTTTAGGTTTAAAATTTTGTTTGTTTAAGGGTAAGAAAGCCTTTTGTTGTGTTAGTTTTTTTCCTAAGTGGAAATTGTGCATAATTGCATGGGACAAGGCAAAAAGAAAAGTGTGCAAAATCGGATGGGACGGAGGGAGTAAATATTTTAGTTGGTCAAAATTAGGATTCCAGTCCTCAACTATTGGTTTAAAGAAATAAATCCAAAATTATCATTTACAAGACGAAATAAGAACATTTTAATAACGGAACTAACTAAAACACATTTGCGGGATTATTAAAGTAAATAATTATGAATAAATGTAAGCAACTACAATATTTGGCTTCAATTTATATTCAAACATTATTACATGAACATGAGATTCCGAAAATTGAGCAAAGTAGTGAGAATAATAAAAAAATGTTAGTATCCATCGGTGGCAGTGTGTACCTCTCCTAAATACTTTACTAATCCTATCCATACTGTCACCAATACTCCAGTCTATATGCCAGATCATTCAACCAAATTTGTTCAGTTTGTTGGTTCAGTAATCATTCATCCTAATTTAACCCTCTCAAATGTTCTATGTATTCCTGATTTCAAATGTAATCTGATCTCTATAGATAAGCTGGCTAAGGTCTCTTTCATTAACACACATTTCTTGGATTATTTCTGCCTACAGAAGAACCACATGATTGAACAAGTTCTTACAGTAGCAGGAGAATTCAATGGTCTTTTTCTGCTAAGAAAGAAGTCTTTGAATTATAGCTTCATAGATCAAATACTTAGGAATCATTGTATTTATCTTTTGTCCCAGAAGTCCAAAGTGTATCTGGAAAATCCATCTTAAATTTTGATTTGAATTGGCACTGTAGACTAGATCATCCTTCCAAAGATGTAATGCTGAAGTTGAATGCTGACGTTGATTTGATTTCCAAACAATATCCATGTTTTGTTTTGCCATTAGCTAAACAACAAAGGCTAGCCTTTCCAAGCAGTTGAACATTCTCTGATAATCTCTTTGATCTCATCCATGTCGACCTTTGAGGACCTTACAAAGTCTCTAGCCATAATGGTTTTAAGTACTTTCTTACTACAATTGAAAACTACAACAGAAGTACTTGGACCTTTCTAGTTAAAACAAAAAACCGGACTTTTTTCGCTTTAAAACTTTCTTTCTATGGTTAAGAATTAGTATGTCATAACTGTTAAGGTGATTAGATCAGATAATGGCACAAAATTTCTCAATAAAGAATGTTTTACGCTCTTCTCTGATCTTGGCATCATTCATCAAATATCTTGTGCACATACTCCTCAACAAAATGGTATAGCAGATTGAAAACATAAACACCTACTTCAAGTAGCTAGAGACATTCTTTTTCCATTCTCACCTACCTAAGCATTTTTTTGGGGATGATATTCTCACTGCCACATACCTTATCAATAAACTTCCTTCTTCAGTTCTTAAATGGAAATCTCCCTATGAATGTTTGTCTAGTAAACCACATGTCTATGATACTCTTAGAGTTTTTGGATGTATAGTTTTTTCAACCAATACTTCTACTCACAAGGATAAGTTCAGTACCAAAGCATATCCTTGCATCTTTCTAGGATGTCCTCCAGGTCATAAGGTTTATAAACTTCTTGATCTTGCTAACAAAAAGGTCATAGTGTCTAGAGATGTTTAGTTCCTTGAGGATCAGTTTCCTTACAAAGATTCATCAATTCTATCACAATATGATCAAACATATTCTATACCAATGTCTTCTGATCATACTGCTCCCAGTTCTGTTCCATATCCATCTCCTGATCCTCACTCTTATCAATCTCCTGACATACCAATTTTCATTCCTGATCAGTCATCTCCCCTCTCATCATCTGCGCCTATTCCATCCCCAACTTACTCAGATTCTACTTCAGCTTAGGTTCTTCCATACAGCTTCCCAACACATACACCTTTGCCTCCTAGAATCAGAAAGCCTCCTATTTGGATTAAAGACTTCATCATGAATTCAGTGACTGATTCCACATCTATCCCATCTTTTACTCCAGCCTATGTATCTTTCCTTGACACCATTACTACTATCAATGAGCCACATTCTTATGCACAGGAAAGTCAAAGTCCATAATGGGTTAAGGAAATGGATGAAGAACTTCAGGCCCAAGACATCAATCAAACTTAGGATCTTGTTTCACTTCCAGCTGGTAAGAAAGTTGTGGGATCTAAATGGGCATACAAGGTCAAATGCAACCCTGATGTAACTGTGGCTAGATACAAAGAAATATTAGTTTCCAGAGGCTACAATCAACTAGAGGGAGTTGATTTTTTTGAAGTATTTTCTCCAATTACTAAAACTGTGACCATTAGCTTACTGATTGCTCTTGCAGCTTCCAGGTCTTCGTTCATTCACCAGATAGACATTAACAATGCTTTTCTGCATGGAAATTTAGATGAAACAGTGTATATGATTCCTCATCCAGGGTATCCATTGCCTTTACCTTACCTGATTTACAAACTAAAGAAAATCCTTAAAGGTCTTAAACAGGCATCCAGACAGTGGAATAAGAGATTTACTAGTCATTTGCTCTCACTTGGATTTCTGTAGTCCCCACATGATTACTGCCTTTTCTACAGGATTAGGTCTCATACTTTCTTAGCTTTTGTGGTTTATGTGGATAATGTCCTATTTTTTGGGGATTCTGTGGATGATATCACTTATGTCAAATCTTCTCTTCATGAGGCTTTCACCATCAAAGATCTTCAGGATTCCAAGTTTTTCTTAGGCATTGAGCTTGCAAGATCTCCTGCTGATGTCTTCCTCAGTCAAAACAAATATGTTCTGGACATCATTCACGACTTTGGTCTAACTCAGTCCACACCTGTTGCCACACCTCTTCCTATTAGTTGGAAGGATGATGATAGCTCTCCTCTTTTGACTGATCCAGATGTTTACAGGAGACTAATAGGTAGACTTTTATACCTTAGTTTCACCAGACCATACTTGACTTATTCAGTGTATCATCTTTCACAGTTTGTTCAACCTGCTACATCTCACCTGTTGAAGTTGCTCTCCACATTGTCAGATATCTCTAGTCATGTCCCTCCCATGGTCTTTTTTATCCTACAGATCATAATCCCACTATTACTACCCACTGTGACGCAGACTGGAGTAAGTGTACTAATTCCAGGAAACCAGTCATTGGTTTTTCTATCTTTCTTGGATCTTATCTTATCTCCTGGGAATCCAAGAAACAATCCACAATTTCCAAATCATCTGCAGAATCTGAGTACAGAATCATGTCCTTGACTGCTTGTGAACTCAAGTGGATCAGCTTTCTTTCCATAGATATTCATGTTCCTTTACAGCTTCATATTCCCTTGTATTGTGACTAACAAGCTTCCATCTACATCTCTGCCAATCTTGTTTTTCATGAACGCACTAAGCATTTGGAGATAGACTATAATTTAGTGCCGGTTTTGTACTTAACTGGTTTTCTCTTGCTTACAAAAGTTCCTTCCAAGTTACATGTTGCAGATGTCATTACCAAGCTTCCTCCAGCACCTATGTTTCTTCTCAACTTTGCCAATCTAAACTTGGGATTCTTCTCCCCAGTCCAGATTGAGGAGGGGCTGAAGACAAACTTGGTTAAAACCTCAGTTTTGGATTTTGGCGGCAAGCAGGAATTGGAGGGAAATGTAACCGCCTTGGTTTAGCTCACAACAGTTCTGTTTTGTGTTGTTTTAAGTGCACTTGTAATTACTATATTAGCCTTTTTTTGTTTTACTCTTTGAGGTAGTAAAAATAATGTAGCTAACATCTTTTTTTCCCTTGTAACAAACTATGGATGATTTCCATGCTTTTTAAGAGACTTTGTTCCCAAGAAATTTTCCCCTTTTGAATATGATTTTATCCACATTCTATACACCTTCATCTACAAATTTTAGTTCGATTTTCATTACTCATCTCGTTAGCATTTGCTACAATCTCAAGCTGATTCGTGAACTTTGGAACTTATTCTAGTCCCAATACTTCGAATGACAAAGTATTAGGTTAGTGGTATCAGAATCAAGAATCTTATCATCTTCCAACCAATGTTTAGGTTGGTGTGTGGTGATTAGGCCTATTTTCAAACTCAAGAAGGTATAGGGTTCCAGCCTCTCTTCAACAAAGCTTTTAATTTTAATTTTAAAATATTGAGAAATTTTAAATTAATCTAGAAATTGGGGATATTTCCAAAAATTATAATTTTAAATATTTCGATAATTGCATGGTTTATCTAATATTTGAATTTAAATATTAAAATTATTTTTGTTGGTAAGTTAAAAATTTTAGTTGTCAAAATTAGGGTTTCTTGGCTTTACTATCGGTGGGAAGAAATAAGTCCAAAATTTTCGTTTACAAGACAAATAAGAAGCTTTTTATAAAGGAACTAATTTAAACAAAATTGACCACTAATGGGATCATTGGAATAAATAATTATAAAAAAATGTGAACTTGAACTACAATAATTGGCTTTACTTTACATTCAAACATTATTAAATGAAAATGAAATACGGAAAATTGAGCAAAGTAGTGAGAATATTAAGAATGTTAATGAGTATCCATTGGTGGCACTGTGGAAGATAGCATTTTCAATTATGAGTATATAGGATCATTATTATAATTAGAGACTAAAGTTCAAAATTCATTAGTTAGCCGGATCAAAATAAAATTTTAAGAATCAATGTGCGAATATTGTGCAAGTTCGTGCATAAAAATATGAATAAAGAGAAAATACTAATACACGAAAATTTTTTAGATCAAACACAACAATAAAATTATCAAACACAACAATCTCATAATTCCTTCAAACATAATTTAGGTATCAGATCTTAGTCAAATTGTTAGAAAATGTAAAGCACGGAACATAAGCCCCAAAAAACACTAGCGGAGGGTATCAGCAAATTTGGTGAAACCGTGTGTTTTGTATTGAAAATAATAAAGGAAGTATATAGACAAGAAATTCATAACAACTAATCCTACGTATATGGGATTGTGATTAGACTAGATATATATAATTGATACAAGATATTCATGCTAAATAATAGATAAGTATCTAGGTAGTTGTGGAGATTTGGAAGACTTGTTCAACACCCCAGTCAAGTTGGAGTCGGGAGATATATGTCGAACACGCCCAACTTGAAAATAATGGGATAAAAAGCATCCGCGCCAAGTGTCTTTGTAAATATATCAGCAAGTTGGTTAGAAGAACGTAAGTAACCGACGGAGATAAAGCCGGAGATAATATTTTAACGGACGAAGTGGCAATCAAGTTCAATGTGTTTTGTACGCTCATGAAAAACCGAGTTGCTGGCAATGTGAAGGGATGCTTGGTTATCACAATAAACAGTGATTGGTTGTTGAGGGGGGAAGCCAAGGTCGCAAAGAAGATACTTGAGCCATTGTATCTCAGCAGTGAGAGTTGCAAGAGATCGATATTCGGCCTCGGTGGAAGAACGTGAAGCAGTGGATTGTTTCTTAGTCTTCCATGAAATAGGACTAGAGCCAAGAATTGTGATGTATTCAGTTGTAGAACGACGGGTAACGAGGCATCTAGCCCAATCAGAATTAGCAAAACCAACTGGAGAAAGAGAACTAGTAGCTAATAGTAGTATACCTTTATCAACTTAACCTTTTAGGTAGCGAAGAAATTGATGAGCGTCATCTGGGTGAGTTGAACATGGATTTTGCATGAATTGGCTAAGAGTATTAAAGACATAATGAATATCAGGCCGAGTGACAGTCAAATAGAGAAGATGACCCACAAGACGACGATAATTAGAGGGGTCGGGAAGTGGTGTACAATCATCTGGAAGTCAATGATGGTTTTGTTCCATAGGGAAAGATGATGGACGACAACCTAGTTGTCCTGAATCGGAGAGAATGTCAAGAGTGTATTTACGTTGACATAAAAAGACACCTTTGTTGGAGCGAGAGACTTCAATACCATCAGAGAGTGCCTAAATCCTTATTGGAAAAAGGAACTGGTAAAAAATTGTTTAGTTTTATGGATTACCGCGAGATTGTTTCCAGTGATGATAATGTCATCAAGGTAAACAAGGAAAATTACAAAAAATTTACCTTTGATATATGTAAAAAGATTGTAATCTGAGGTAGATTGATGGAATCCACATGATATTAAAGTGGAAGAAAATTTTGAAAACCATTGACGAGAGGCATGTTTGAGTCCATGCAGAGATTTGTGTAGTTTACAAACATGATTATCATACTTATGATGAAAACTTGGAGGACGTTTCATGTAAACTTCTTCATGAAGGCCGCCTTGGAGAAAAGCATTATTGATATCAAGTTGGAGAAGGGTCCATCCATGAATCGCCACGATGGAAAGGAGTAGGTGAATAGTAACAAGTTTTGCAAGGGGTGCAAACGTGTCATGATAATCAATCCATTCAATTTGATTGTATCCTTTTACAACGAGACGTTCTTTGTAACGCTAAATAGATCCATCAGAATTATATTTGATCTTGTAAACCCATTTACAACCGATGGGTAATTTTCCAGGAGGTGAGGAGCAAATAGACCAAGTACGATTATGATCAAGAGCTTCAATTTCAGATGACATGGCAGTACGCCAGTGAGAGGACTTAACTGCTTGAGAATAAGTTTGCGGTTCAGTGTGATCAATATCGTGGATACAAAATCACGATGAGAGGAACTCAATGTGTTTAAAGAGAAGTGGTTGGAAAGAGGAAATTGAGTAGAAGGGAAGACATTTGAGCATATGAAGTCACTTAAGCGAGGTGGATGACGTCAATCACGTGAAAGTCGAATAGGTCTGGAGGAGGTAGGATCAGTAGTGATAGGCACAGGAGAATAAGTTGGACCCAAATCTTGAGGGTCAATAGTAGCCTATATAGGAGATGATGGTTGAATTGGAGGATCGATTTGAGATGATTTAAAGGGAATGAAAGGATCCATTTGGTCATCATTTAAAGGAATGATACTTATCGGCGAAGGAGTCGAATGAGGAGTTGGCGATGTGTGAGAAACATTACTAAATAGAAAATGAGATTCATGAATAACAACATCGCGAGAGACATAAATGTGAAGAGTAGATGGATCATAAATTTGATATCTTTTTTTACCAAAAGGGTAGCCAACAAAAATGCCAGGTTTAGACCAAGAATCAAACTTATGTCGAATATACATATTTTTGGCGAAAAACAAACATCCAAAAACTCGGAGTGAAGAATATGATGGAGATGTGCCAAATAATATTTCATGAGGAGATTTAAAATTAAGATTTTTTGCTGGTAATTTATTTATAAGAAAGGCAACGGTAAGAATACACTCTCCCCAAAATGAGAGATAAAGACGACTTTGAAAGCGCAAGGATCGAGTAACATCGAGAAGATGTCGATGCTTACGTTCAAGTATCCCATTTTTTTGGGTGTGGCAACACAACTACGTTGATGAATAATGCCATGAGTAGAACACCAATTTTGAAATTTGGCGCAGAGAAATTCAGCTCCATTGTCTAAGCGAATGAGTTGGAGTTGTGGAAGGAAGATGCCACCGTTTCCAGTGTTGATTTCGGAAATGCTGCTATTAAATTATCTATTAATTTGATTAAAATTTACAATCATGTGAAAAGTGTCAGACTTATTTTTCATAAGATATATCCAAGCACATCGCGAATAATCATCGACAATAGTTTAAAAATAGCAAGATCCATTCAAAGATGGAATAGAAAAAGTTCCCCATATGTCTATATGAATCAATTCAAAACATTTAGAAGAACGAGAACTAATGTTAGAAAATAATTGACAAGATTGCTTAGCTTGTGGACAAATATCACAAGTAAAATTCTTATTTGAAACAATATCAGGAAAATTGCTTACAAGGAATTTAAAACGAGAATTCCCGGGATGGCCAAGGCATGAATGCCATAGGTCAAATTTATTACATTCTTTAAAAGAAAATGCATTATTTAAAGTAGGAACATCATCCAGACAGAAAAGTCCATTTTGCAAACTACCCCGACCAAACTTCGTCATCGAGGAACAGTCCTGAAATAGGCAGTGAGTATGAAAAAATGTGACTACACAATTAATGTCTAGTTATTTGGGAGACAGATAATAAATTAAATTTGAAAGATATAATATAAAATACATCTTTGAGAATGAGATTTGGAGAATGTTTGATAACTCCAATACGAGTTAATGATGCCACTGATCCATCGGCCATTTGAACGATAAATGATTTTGCAATGCATAATATGATGAGAATAATGTAAGTGATGTGCATAAGTGATTTGATGCGGCAGAATCAATAATCCAAGAAGAAGATGCACAAGTTAGGATTTTATCTACTAAATGTGCAGAGAAGAAAATATTACCTGCTAAATGTGCATAATTATCGACTGAAGTGTCAATCGTGAGGAGAGCCATCAACTTTTTGTACTGCTTAGTGGTGATATGATTATTTGTTGCCACCAAAAGTTTACGTTGAGGTGTTGGACGCTTCACTTGGCCCTCGGGAAATCCGTGCAACTGATAACAAGTGGCTCAGGTGTGACCGTGACAATTACAATTGTCGCAGAAAAGGCGCGGTCGCTTTCCTGAGGGGCGATTAAATTGAGGGATGGTATGGCGATCATTCCATGTTGAATTACTGGAAGTATTGAGTGCATCAGATTCCACAATTAGAACGTTTATGTCAAGCTCTTGTTGCTTTTCTTCTTAACGCACCAAATTATATATCTGTTGAATAGAAGAAAAAATTTCCATGAGAAGGATTTGTCAGCGTACTGAAGAGAAGTTATCATGAAGTCCTTGTAGGAATTCCATGGCTCAATCTTTGTTCATTTGCTCCATGATGGATTTTGAATTGGCGCAAATGCATGGAGATAGAATGGCGATGTTGTTCAATTCATCCCAAAGAGATTTCAGTTGGGTAAAATATGAAGAAACATTCATTCCCTCCATTTTTAGATTGGAGATAGATCTTTTCAGTTGATAAATATTCGGCGCATTTGACTGTGAGAATTGATCTTTGAGATCGAGCAAAATTTGAGCACCGTTCTCGGAATAGAGAATACTTGGCCTAATCTCAGGAGAAACTGAATTGAGAATCCAACTGCTTACCAAATCCTTGCAACATTCAAAGTTGAGAATTTCACTTTGAGAATCGGGTCTTGACAAGGTTCCATCGACAAAGCCATATTTATTCTTAGCTCGTAAAGCCATGGCTATTGCTCGACTCCACGTACCATAATTGTCACCCATTAGAAGAGGCGTAACGAGGACAATGAAGGGACTTTCCAAGTGATGAACATCGTACAAAGTGGATGTGGTCACTGGTGGAGAGCTGTTGTTGAACACTAATGAAGTAGTGTTGAGATTTTGATAAAGGTTGAGTTCCTGATCAGCCATGATGAATTGACAAAAAAAATAAATGAAGAACTGCAGTTGAATGGAGCAGCGGGCGGCAGGAATTTTGCAGCAAGGAATTAGGAGAGAAGGCAATATTGTTGATTAATATTTCTCTGATACCATATCAGAAGTTTTGGTGAAACCGTGTGTTTTGTATTGATAATAAAAGAAGTATATATACAAGAGATTCATAACAACTAATCCTACGTATATGGGATTGTGATTAGACTAGATATACATAATTGATACAAAATATTCATGCTAAATAATTGGTAAGTAGGTAGGTAGTTGCGGAGGTTTGGAAGACTTAATCAACAGAGGGTACAAACATTTCATCAGACAAATAAAAAAGTTTTCTGTTTCCCATAGTTAACAAATCATCATTTTCAACTTCCTGTACATTGCTATTTCTTTCATTATTCATCTAATTAGAATTTTCTACCGGCTCCAGCCGATTCATGAACTCTGCAACGTTAGCAGCAATACTGGGGTCCCACTACTTCGAGTGACAAAGTATTTGGCTAGTGCTGTCAGAATCAAGAATCTTATCATCCTCCCTAGTTCCATATTCTGCCACAAAACGTTATGGTAGCAACTGCTCACAATCATCTTCCACTGAAAAGAATGACATCTGAAACCGGGATGGCAGACCCACCAAGCATCGTCATAAGCTATCTGTAATTCGACAGGGTTTCCTTGGTTGAATCTCTGCTAAGACTTCGGAGAAAAGGAGCTAGTAATCTATTAGCATTATTATTGTTGTTAACTGCACTGCAAATTGTGGTAATGGTGGCTACACTAATGGCGAAGGCATTATTTCTTTGGTTGTGATTCAAGGATATCGTGTGGAGGTTCGAGCTAGGGCTAGGGTTACGTCTAAAATTAAGACACAAATGAACACATTAATAGGCGATTCTTCATGTCA
Organism: Rubia tinctorum; assembly: GCA_032355605.1. Lineage (NCBI taxonomy): Eukaryota > Viridiplantae > Streptophyta > Magnoliopsida > Gentianales > Rubiaceae > Rubia > Rubia tinctorum. Next base: position 15,134 of record JAULKM010155294.1, read on the forward strand.
TGGATGAATCTTAAACCTCTTGAGAGAAACCAACCCACGTGTGAATGGTAATGCTACTCCAGTGGGTATATATTCGTGCGTTTTATATTTTTCATTCAAGCACATGCGCTAATGTTTAAATATGAAGAAGGAAGAGTAGAGGAAGAAGGAAGAGGAGGAGCAGATTTGTTCATTTTTTTATCTGAGCTAGCTTTATTGTTTCCGAATCAGCTCTTCCCCCTGGTTTTCCACCCTGTATTTTCCATAGGAACCATCGCACCAATAGGATTAACCGAGTTTGGGTATGGGTCTAATATTTTTAGACCTTACATGTTAGGGTCAGTTCCGAGTCTAAATAATTTTTTTAAGGTCGGGTCTGGGTCATATTAGAGCCGACCCAGACCATAACCATGATAATCCCAGTTCGTTGGTCAGTTATTGGTGTTCGAAAAAGGTGGGACGAGCTCTATATATGTAGTTCGTCAAGATGGAAATGCATGGAGGAATATAAACATTATCACGAGAGATCAATGATTCATAGATGTGTAAAAGTTTTTCGGTATGCAAAACAAGATTAGATTTTTAATCACGGCAACAACGGTAATACTTTTCATTTAACTTTGCAAAAAAAAGCCCAAAATATGCCCTTAATGTGTGCAAGATGGCCACATAAGTAATGAGCCTGAAGATTCCACTAAATGTGTGCAACATGACCCATCAACTAACGCTTTACATCTATTTTAGCCATTATTTTTGGAATTCATCGTTATGCAACAAAGAATAAAATACCTGTTGATATGCATTGAATACTTATTAGCCGCTTCAACAGGTTGGTAAAAAGGTCTCGCTGCCCGGTCAGTGAGTTGGGGGGTCCAGGGGGGCGGAGCATGTCCTCTGTTTGGGCTATTATTAGCATTCTGTCTTTTGTTCCGGTTTGGGCCAAAATATTTTTAGGCCCAAAGCCGTTAGGGTTTAAGGTGGAGAGGGTTATATATAGTGCATCGCCCTTTTATTGTAACCCTAAGAGATAGGATTGGTAGAGAGTATGAAATCTGTAATTCTAGTCTTTTCTCTCTAGTGGAATCTGATCTTGGTCGGCCGTGGATGTAGCCAATTGGTGAACCACATAAATTCTGGTGTTTTGTCTTTCACTTTATTTTCTTTGCTTGTTCTTTCTCGGTATTCCGCACAATAAACTGGTATCAGAGATTCTGGTTAGATCCGTGGTGGGTCTATCGGATTTTGGGTTTATCATATCGGGTTGGTCGGATCTGGGGTTGTCGGATCTCGGATCTGATCGGGGAGAAAGATGGCAACGCTGAACGTGAAGGTAGACAAGTTTACTGGGAGGAACGGCTTCAGTTTATGGCAGATAAAGATGCGAGCTTTGTTGAAGCAACAAGGGTTTTGGGTGCCGCTAACGAACAATTTCTCGGTCGTTGGCAGTTTGGACATGGTTGGTCTGGAAGAAAAGGCGCATTGAACGATTATGCTGTGTCTCGCGGATGAAATCATCACTGAGGTCTCGGATCAAGAGACCGCTGTGGAGCTGTGGTTAAAGTTGGAGAGCTTGTACATGACGAAGTCTTTGATGAACAAATTGCTTCTGAAACGTCTATTCGATCTCCGAATGCAGGAAAGTACGCAACTCAGAGATCATCTAGAGTAATTGAATACTTTGTTATTAGAATTGAGAAACATAGATGTGAAAATTGATGATGAGGATGCTGCTTTGATATTGTTAGTATCTCTACCACTTTCATATGAGAACTTTGT
>JAULKM010155331.1:0-16883 GCA_032355605.1 Rubia tinctorum
AAGATACTATTGCTTAAATACGTCTTTTGAACACTGCGAAAAAACAACCAAACAAATTAAAATCCACACATGAATCAAAAGCTACAACATACCATCGCATACAAATTACTGAATCTATTGATGAGGGTGGGACTCTTGGTGAACCTCTGCTGAAACGCATCGCTGAGAATGTGGGCCAGGTCGGTGGAGATTAGGAGCACGAAGGGGCGAACAGATGCAAGAAGAATGGACAAGATGGAGCTGCACGTGGTCTTTCCGACGCCTCCTTTGTAGATGGAGTCGGGGCCGCTCTTTGATATTCTTGAAATCCCCTGCCAGATTGCTCCACCGCTTGTGGCACTGAACGGGGCTGCGGTTGACACCGTGCCTCTTGCGGTAAGAAGAGATGGATGCCCACTTGGGCTCCACCTGGCCCGAACCCAACACCAGCCTTTCGATGCAGCCCCTCCTCACCCTGTTCTCCGCCACTCTCCTCCTCTGTATCAGCACTAGTAACGATGAAGAACGAAGCAAATATAAACACACAAAGAAAAGAGCGATGAAGGTCTTCTGCGAAAAGGAAAACGATGGATGTCCATGACTTCAAAACGGTCGTTTCGCGCAGCCACGAAATGTCTAAAAAAGCCTCAGACGACCATTCTCTCAACAACTCAAAGGAAAGTATTCCTTTTAAAGTTTACTGGGGGATAAGGGTTTAGGGTTAGGTTTCATCGTTGATTAGTTAAAGTCAAACTATTTCATTAGTGTTTATATATAGAAAGTCAAGTATGAATTGAATGTTTATTAGTTAAAATCAAGTAAGGAGTGACCGTTGATCAGTTAAAGTCAAATCATTTTGTTAGTGTTTATATATGGAAAGTCAATATAGGGTTAATCGTTGATCAGTTAAAGTCAAACCATTTCATTTTCGTTTGTATATAGAAAGTCAATAAGATTTATCCATTGATTAGTTAAAGTCAAACTATTTCATTAGTGTTTATATATAGAAAGTCAAGTAAGGATTGACCGCTGATTAGTTAAAGTCAAGTAAGGATTGTACGTTGATTAGTTAAAGTCAAGTAAGGATTGACCGTTGATCAGTTAAAGTCAATTCCTTTTATTAGTGTTTATATATGGAAAGTCAAGTAAGGATTGGTCATTGATTATTTAAAGTCAAACCATTTTATTAGTTTCCATATATAGAAAGTCAAGTAAGAATTGACCAGTTAAAATCAAACATTTTATCAATGTTTATATATGGAAAGTCAATTAAGGGTTTCTTGTTGATTAGTTAAAGTCAACCTATTTCATTAGTGTTTATAGTTAGTTAAGGCCAAACCCTTTCATAAGTGTTCGTATATGGAAAGTCAAGTAAGAATTGAACGTTCATTAGTTAAAGTCAAACTTTTTCATTCTCCTTTATATATTCGTGTAAGGTTTCACAGTTGTTTAGTTTAAAACGAAACAATTTTACTAGTGTTTATATATAGAAATTCGAGTGAGAATTGACCTTTGATTAGTTAAAGTCAAGTAACGATTGAATGTTGATAAGATAAAGTCAAATTATTTTATTTGTGTTTACATATGGAAAGTCAATTAAGGGATAACCGTTAGCTATTAAAGTTAAACCATTTCATTAGTGTTTATATATAGAAATTCAAGTAAAGATTGACCATTAATTGGTTAAGGTCAAACCTTTTCATTAGCGTACATATATGGAAAGTCAAGTAAGTGTTGAGCGTTCATTAGTTAAAGTCAAAAATTTTCATTATTGTTTATATATTCGAGTAAGGTTTCATAGTTGATAAGTTAAAATCAAACCATTTGATTAGTGTTTATATATAGAAAGTCAAGTAAGAATTGACCGTTGATTAGTTAAAGTCAAGTAAGGATTGACCGTAGATTAGTCAAACTCAAATTATTTTTATTAGTGTTTACAAATAGAAAGTCAGTTAAGGGTTAACCGTTGATTAGTTAAGCTCAAACCATTTTATTATTTATTATATATGGTAAGTCAAGTAAGGTTTAACCGTTTCTTAGTCAATTTCAAACCTTTTTCATTAGTATTTATGTATGAAAGGTCAATTAAGGTTTTACCGGTGATTAATTAAGAGCAAATTTAAATTATTAGTATTTATATATAAAAAGTAAAGTATTGGTTATTCATATACTAATAAATAACTAATAGTTATTCATATACTAATAAATTACTACTGGTTATTATAAAGTAAAGTATTAGTCACAAAACAACCGACATCGATAAGCGAGAGGCGTGCAACGTTGGTCATTTCATGTCTGTGAGAGGGTCGTGCGACATCGGTCGCAAAACCAACCGACGTTAGTAAGCGAGAAATACGTGCGACGTCGGTCATTTCATGTCTGCGAGAGGGTCGTGCGACATCGGTAAGAGAGAAAGGCGACATCGGCAAGCGAGAATGGCGTGCGACGTTGGTCATTACATGTTTGCAAGAGGGTCGTGCGACGTCGGTAAGCGAGAAAGGCGTGCGACGTCGGTCATTTCATATCTGTGAAAGGGTCGTGTGATGTCAGTAAGTGAGAAAGGCTTGCAATGTTGGTCATTTCATGTCTGCGAGAGGGTTGTGCGATGACAGTAAGCGAGAAAGGCGTGTAACATTGGCTATTTTAGACTTCTTACCTCAATTTTTTTCCACAACCAAAGTAAAAAGAGTACATTTTACCTCATTTTTAAAACCAAATTAAATAATAATTTTTAATTCATTTTTTAAAATAACCGAGGTAGAAATTTTTACTTCAGATTATTTGACCTAAGAAAAAAAATGAGGTAAAAGGGACAAAGTAATTGGTCTTGTAGTGGGTTTTCATATTTTATGTTGTAATGGATAGTTATATAGAGCGTGGTTTTGTTTATGGTTATGGTTGGGTACTTTTTAAAGCTTGGATGAAAGGTCTTCATAATTTTGGTGAGATATATTTGGGTGGTTTTATGTATATTTACTATTTCTATGTTGCTAGTTTTGATTATTTAGATTTATTGTCTTTTGACAGGATCAACGAGCGTGATTAGCAAATGTGAAGGGGAGGAAGGTGGTAGTTCTATGACCTCATCTCAAAAACCTGTTAAACGGGCATGGAGGGGAACTAATGTAGGTTTCGTCACCAGGCTCCACCCCAAATGACAATTGGGAGTGGGGGATATACAATGCATGTGGTGGTTCTAACCCTAGCAGCCGCCTGTACTTCCTTTAGACTGGTTCGACATTTTTAATGTAGAAAACTTGTAATTGCTACACTTACTTTGTCGAACGTTATAATAGTGGTGTTCCTATGGGCACTATTGCAGACAAGAATGGGGGGATAAAATCTAACCTTCCATTTATTAGAAGGCTATGCAGGGCCTATTTAGTGTTTGTATGTATGTTTATCATGATCATATTGTATTCCGTATCATTCAAAGTTTCTAAATAATATCGAGCTGTATATTTTATTATTGACTAGATTGTATCATCTAAATTTTAGAGTTGTTTTGTGTGAGATTTTGAATGATGTACATGCTTTACCAATATTGGTTTAAGGTATAGCTATTGTTTATATAGTAGTCCTATGCCCGTTTCTAATGCGGGGAAGGTTTCTACTATGATAATCTTTGTGGATTATATGAAATTCTTATTGTATGTCATGTGACAATTCTAATTCTTTGAATTGATGTTCTTCTGTTTAGAAGTATATTCTCTAAGAATTATATGAATGTAATTCTATATTGCACGAGGTGTATTTTGCGTACCTAGTTGTAAATGTACCTTAGTTATGAAGATGTAATGTTGCAATGTATTTATGATGTGTGACTAAACTTGTTTTGCTTCATTGTTTTTGTCCAGTCTTGCCTGCCCCGAGGCTTTCCTGGTTTGCCTCACTACTTTTATCCAGTCCTGCCAGTTTGAGGCTTTCTTGGTTCGCTTTGCTATTTCTGTCCAATCCCACATGTTCGAGGCTTTCCAGTTTGTCATACGGCTAGTTTCGTCAACATTGTGTTTTGTTGATGGTCAATCCTATAGCTGGATTGCTTTGTCATTTTTGTTCAATCCATAATGTTTGAGGATTTCCAGTTTGTCTTTATCTATATTTTAAGCTTGTATTATAGTTGTATCCACCGATCATGTGTTTTATGGCTGATTGTCATCTGCTAACTGCGGCTTTTCATCATATTCCTTTCTACTAACATGTTTAGCTGACTTGGGCTTATTATTTTCATTGTTTGACATGAAACATAGCCTCCTCCATATACCATAAAGGCATGAAAAGAAAAAAAAAATCAAACCCCACAAACGGTGGCACTGATGCGGGGGTTTCCCTTCAGGCCATTATAATATGTGGAATTGATGTAGTGCTCCATGCAAGCTCCATGACATATGAAGAACAAGGTCCAGGGGAGTCCCCGAGATCTTCTTGTGATGCCTAAATTAGTGTATAATTAATATAGGAGCAGTGTCTGGAAAAATGCTCTTACATGTCCGGTTGTCTAGGTTATATATTTATAGTCGATTATCACCGAGATCTTTGCTGATCGTGGTCTAGGTTATTCCGTGGTAGTGGTTTCATTGGTGACATTCATTCTCCCACTATAGTTCGTTTATCTGGCTCGATAGATGCGATGTGTTATCTGGCCTCGCTTGATTGATTAAGGAAATCCCATGAGACTCTCTCTTTATGAAGCAAGTTGTTCACTTATCTAGTTTTCGAGGCTCAAGATGCTATCCTTGTTTTGGACTTTGTGTGGTTGAATGTGGTGTGTATCAAAGACGTATAATCAAATCATGCCTACAACTCAAAGCATCAGCCACCACATTATCTTTACCTTTCTTATACTTAAGAGCATAAGGAAAATTTTCAATAAAGATAACCCATTTAGCATAATGGTTATTCAGCTTGATCTATCTCTTCAACTATTTCAACGACTCATGATCCGTGTGAATAAAAAACTGATGAGGCAACAAATAATTTTTCCACGTTTCTAAAGCCTTGACAATAACATAGAATTCCTTGTCATAAACTGGGTAATTAAGAGCATCCTCCGTAAGATTTTCACTAAAGTAAGCTATAGGTCGATTCTCTTGAATAAGAACAACCCTGATTCCTATGCAAGAAGCATCATAATGAATCTCAAAAGTACGATAAAAAATAGGTAAAGTAAGAATGAGAGCATTACATAACCGCAAATTTAATTCATTAAAAGCATTCTCTTGACTCTCACCCCAATAAAATTTAACATTTTTAACCAGTTCATTTAAATGTGCAACAATAGTCGTAAAATCACGCACAAACCTTCGATAGAAACTAGTTAAACCATGAAAAGAACGCACCTGATTTGCATTGGCAGGGGTCGGCCAAGTCTTAATGGTTTCAATTTTGGATTCATCTATTTTAATTACATCTTTAGACATTAGTAAATCCAAGAAAAACAACTTCCAAAGCACAAAAAGTACATATATTGATGTTCGCGTAAAATTTAGCATCACGAAGGCGCGAGTAAAACATTTTAAACAGGCTCAATATGTTCATTAACCGATTTATAATAGATCAATATATCATCAAAGTAAACCACAACAAATCTATCAATAAACTTTCTTAAGACATGATTTATCAACCGCATAAAAGTTCTGCAAGCATTTGTTAAACCAAAAGGCATAATGACCCATTCATACAATCCAAACTTAGTCTTCAATGCAATTTTCTATTATCACCCTTTTTAACATGAATCTGATGATAACCGATGAGACGTGAAATGCATGTTTCTTTAGAGCATATAACATCTCTTTTATTATGTTTTTGTGGGTGGTTAATTGGATTTATAGAGGTATTGCATGATAGGGAGTTAATTCCATCTTGTTTGGTTTTCTTATTTAATTTCTATATTTTGTGAACCAATTGTAGCCTAATGAGATTTTATCTCTATGAGAGTCTAGATTCCTTTTGAGCTTTAAATTGTAGATAACTCATTAGAGAAGGCCAATCACAAGGTTTGTAGTAAATTGAAGGCCAATAGCAAGATTGGTAGAAGGATGAAGATTGAGCATGATGGTAGAAGATTAAGGAGTTGAAGAAGAAAAGAAGGCCAAAATTCAAGGGAGTTCAAAACTACTCTAAGAGCACGATCCGTGCCATATGAACAAGCCCAGAAAAATCAAGTGCTTGAAGATGAGCAGTGCAACCGTGCACGGTCTGTGCAAATTAGACTCTAGAGAGTACTGTCACTGAATATGGACCATGGAAGCAAACATGGTCCGTGCAGTACAGTTGGCCAAAAATATAGGCCTGGGGACAGACAGTGTACTTGTGCATGATCCATCACAGCACGATTTGTGCCATCCAGTTGACTACAATTTAGACCAGCGGGTTTTGTGTCTTCTCCCTCTTCCCACTATAAAAGGTGGCCCATTATCCTCTAGATAAAAGGAAAGGGGCGGATTTAGATCTAGAATTCATCATCTCTCTCTCCCCCCCCCATTCATATCTCCAAATCCATGACATTCAAACTCATTAATGCCATGAGTTTGATTATTGTAGCTTAAATATTTATATGGTAACATTAGTAAACTCATTTGGCATTTTTGAGTGATTCATGCATTGAGGACAATGCATAAACTGCGTGTAGAGGAGGGGTTTTAAAAAAACGTTGTTTTGATGATGACATTTCCTGTTTTCATTGTTTTGACTTTTTCAATTTTAGGTGTATGAATACATATGTACGCTGTTTGTGGTAAGCTTTTATGAGGTTTGTGTTTTGCTTCTTTTTGTTGTAATAAGAAGCTCCTTTCAAGCTTTTTCCCTTGAGATTTTTTTTCAAAAAAATGAAAAATGAAAAAAAAACATGCTAAGTCAAAAATCTGAAAGAGCGAGTTAGGAAAAATTGAGGGTTCCGGATAGGTCGCAAACCCTAAAGGGCGACCTATTAAAAAAATGAAAGGCCTTAAAGGTGTGTAAAAATGTGAGTTGTGAGATTTGAATGAATAGAGTGGTTAGGATGAAAACCTGGGAGGGCTCCTAATTAAATTGAGAGAAACTGAGAGAAAACGAAAAACAATTAGGCATTTCTCTTGCTTTTTTTCCTTTTGTATTTTTTTGGGGTAGAGTAAGCTTGTCACTTATGTTTTCTTTGGATGTTTATACCTCATTTTTATATTGGCCTGATTTTGGTGGTTTATGACTTCTTAGGTTGGGATGTGAGGGTTGTTAAACTTCTGTGTTTTGGGTTAGGGTAGTCCCAGGAATAATGTGTAGTTTGTTCTTTTGCAATTTTTTTGCTTAGGTATCACCTTAGAAATTTGCTTGTTCTTACTCGAGGACAAATAAGGGTCTGAGTGTGAGGTTTGATGAGGCTCCATATGCATTTTTTCTTATCACAATTAGCACCAATTTTGTATTCTTTTGTTGGTGGATAGTTAGGTTTATGAGTGTTTTGCATGATGGAACTTAGAACCTCTTAGTATGGTTATTTGCGTTGACTTACCTATTTTGTAAAGCATTTGTAATCTTATAGATTTTTTCCTTCATGAGTTAGTCTATTTGGTAGTTTTTTTAGTTTTATTGAAGATCATCATAAGATAAGTACATTCGAAAAAATGGTAGTGGATAGAAGGCTAATCGAAAGGTTGGTAGTGAATTGAAGGTCATTGGATTGAAATGTGTAAGATTGAAGTGATCAAGAGAATAAAAATCATAGAAGGACAAGTTTCGAGGGAAAGTTTCAGCACAGACCCTGCCACTCAGTTTTCCCAGAAACAAAGGTCCAAGAAATGAACCGTGTAAAGCTTACATGGTCCGTGCATTCCACCATCATGAAGAACATGTCCCAGCAAATGAACCGATGTAAATCTACACGGCCCATGCCGCTCAGTATTCTCACAACCCAGTCCCAAAAAATTGTCCGTGTAGATCTACAAGGTCCGTGCCAAGAAAAACTCAGCACGGTCTGTGCCAACCTGTTGACTAGGATTTTAACCAGCGGGTTAAAAGCTTCTCTCTCCTCCCACTATAAAAGCAACCATTATCCACTGTGAAGGCAGGAGGTAGATCTGATTACACTCTCTACACCTTTTCCTTCATTCCTTCCTTTATTTCTTAGCATTTATGTCTCTAAAACACAATCTTGTTATGGATTGATTATGGTAGCTTAGGTTATTATCTTGGTAGAATTTGCAAGCATAGTTGACTATCGACTTGGGAGATTCCTAGATTCATTTATCTCATGCTCTTCTTATTATTTTTGCTTGATTTTAATGACCATAATTATGCATGATTAATGTTAGTGTGCACAACTAATTGATGTTATTGCATAATTTAGAATTAGGCTCGGGAATGAACCTAGGAGTACTTTGTCTTTTTGTCAGGTTTGGTTCAAAGGTCAATGTGAAGGTTGTGTTTAGGATTAACAACTATGGATGATTGTTGATTCTTTGGTTGAATTAGGCTAGAGGACTTAATTAATTGAATTAAGATATGAACATTATGAGACTGACCTGACCGTATACTGTCAGGCATGTTATTGATCTTTTTGGGCTGTAGTCTAATTCTAAAAGTTATATTTCGTGTTTGTGGTATACTAGGTTGGATAAAACCCCAGGGGAAATCAATAAGGTAATAATGCTCTAAGTGGCACAAGATGGGTTTAGAATTGGTGTTCACGGTGAAGGTCCCGACGAGTCATGCTACTCCCGTATTTAATTTATTGGGCGATGTCAGATTTATTAACCACGAGAGTGAGAGCTAAAGAGGGTCAGTGATCTTCCAGCTCTAATGGATGGAGGTGAGAGTTTGACAAGGGAGAAGAACCTGTATATTAGTCATTGTGGGAGTTCCTGGTGAATCAACCTCTCCACATCGTGTGACTATGTGAATAGGAATTGAGAATTGAGTCTAAATGTCCAGTGTATGATGCAAATATCCCCAAGACTATTTATATCATCTTTATATAATTATCTACTTTTATATGCTATTAGTTGCTGGTTTAATCTTTCAAACAAACCCCCATCCCTTTTCTCTATTCCTAACACATACACTTGGTGACACTTTTTTGTGAATTGCATTAGTCTATCTTTTTAACTCCTTGGTCTCCGTGGACAACACCTAATCTTACCGTTAGCTACTATTCATAGTAGTTATGAGTAAAGTGGGGAGCAACACTATAAATATGATCTTTGATCCATCGCACTCTGGGTAATCTAATGACGCCCCATGGTGACGATCAAAAGTGATGTTGTGCAAATGGAGGACACAAAGAGTATGGAAACACAACAACCCTACCTCTTCAAAGTACTTGCAAGAACATTTTATTTCCACCTATTGATAATTTATTTCAAGAAACCTTCTCCACTCACATTATTTTCAGGCTAGACTTTGTAGACCTCTTTGAACCCAAGGTTGAATGTTTTAATAACCTTACTTTCCATGGACAACTTCCATTCTCCCTCGAAGTCCTTGTACAATTTATGTGTATATATTTCATCTGCATGTTTCAACAGTCCATGAACTTGCTCTGTTGACCTTGGTTTTCCTAATGACCCGCTGCATTCTTTGCTTGTCTCCTTGCTTCTCAAACTTTCTACAATTTTTTTTCAAAGATTGAAAAAAATATTGTGTCAAATTTGTTGTTTTGTTCGCACTGAAGTTGATTGCCTTGTTTATGATTTTGCTTCTCCATGATGATAATAACATAGCGTATTAGATGTTCTTGCTTAATGTGGTACACCATTTGTCTCGAAGTCCATAGAGACGCTTGAACTATTGGTTGTACCGAAGCTAGTACGTAATCATCATAAAGTTCCAACATTTTTTGAATTCTTCTTCATTTGCACAATTTTCCAAGCAATGGCAGAAGGACATGCCAGATTCTTCATCACTCTTCACTTTACCATAGTGATTAATAACATTGTGTTTTAAGTGCCATAGACAGAGTTTGTGCTTTATGTTACTGAACACTTGGAAAAAAATTTCCTGCAGTATGAAACATCAATTAGTCATTATGGATAGTTAATTATTGTTTTTAAAACTTCAAACATATTGTAATCACGTTTTTTATTGAATTCAGAAAGCATCAAGCAATTTTTTGTGCAACTTTTGATCATTTTATAGGAACATCATACTTGTATGGAGAAATGATTATATATTGTTTATATAATCATATGTGATGGGCTCTTAAAACATAAATCCAAATATATGAAAGATCATATACATTTTCTGGAACATCAATACAGAAACTGAGTAAGGGGTAGTAAGTACTTTTTTTATTGCATCTGTCACAGATAAGTCATGGTCTGTAAATATGGCCACTGGATCTTTCCTTCCATTAACCTTTTGAATGTCTCCAAAAACCAAATAAAAGTCCCCTTATTTCCGTCGCCAATGATTGCACATCTAAACTTCATATTATTCTAAAGCTTTTTGACTCCTATAGTCTAAGAACAAACAAGGCTGTACTTGTTTATCCGGAAAGTAGAGTCAAATATCATCACATCTCCTTAGAGCATGCAGTCCTCTTTCTTCATTGTATCCCTCCAAAAAACACGGCCTGTTTACCATATTCATCCAATTTAACCCTAAAGAAGAAATCCTCTTCTCTTCCATCAACTTGAACTTTAATGTGAAAATATATTTTTCCTTAATGTATAGGATCATCAACTACTCTGTTTGGAACATCACATCATGTTTGCGGCAAATTGTAATCCTGAACATCCTCAGTCATTTTTCACCATCATGTTGTATAGTTAAAAAACTATACCAAATATGATGAATATCATCTTCTATATATCAGATTCTCAACTACATACATAGTTTTTCAAAATGTGAAAGAAGATCAACTACACTGTTTGAAACTTCAAAATAAGTGGTTATAACGTGAATTCCACTATATGAAAGCTCGAGCATTTTAAATCAGGCCTTCAACAACTAGTATGACAAATCAGTCATTTAAAAAACAAATTGTTGCTCTGTTTTCTTTCAAATAAGAAAATTGAAAGATCTAATTTAACCACCTTACGATCAACAACTGATATCTGTAACTAGTACGATCCATTAGTTGTTGAGATACGTTTCACTTTCTTGTGTATGATTATGTTGTTGCATCGTCTGTACAATTGATATTTGAGTGTCGATCTGGTAATGATCTTCTTCAGTCATGATCTTGAGTTTTAAATCTGAAAATTTTGAAATCGAGTTGATCCACAAATATGGATGAGTGATGTTAAATTAATATCTAATTGTAGTTGTAGATTACTTGATTGATACTTTGTTGATATTGATCGATGTTGTTCTTCAAATTCGTTGTAGTTGATTGTTAATTATGAACAACAGTTGGAAGAAAGTGATTTGGTGAATGATTTTGTTTGAGCATGTGATGTTTAATCGAGAATGTATGAACAATTTTGGGGAAAGGGGTGTTTTTTGTTGCGCTTTCAATCAGGAAGGGGATTCGGGTTGATTTTGTTGTAATTGCTGTCAGGTCTCTCATGTTTTTCACATCTTACATAGTAGACCCCAAGCTGGAAATGTCTATAGATTTGCCCCTAATTTTGTTTTGCCCTTTTATATTTTTTACTTTAGTCCTTAGTTTTAGCATGAGACTATTTCGCAGGAGAAGAGTTCCATTGAATAAAGACTAGATAACACTTGTGCGATGCACAATTTAATATTATTATATTTACTAATATTTTATTTGAAATAAAAATAAAAACATAACATTATTTATTAATAAATAATAAATATAACATATTTACATAAAAATAATATATGTGTATTTTGTAAATATTGATAAGAGTATGAATATTTAGTAGTATAGTTAATTTTTTAGAAGGAAATAGTAAAAGTATTTTTAGTTAGAAGTAGAATAAAAATAATTTTATTTTTTTACCAAAGATTTTTTTGTGATTAGATAAAAAATATAATTTTAAATTGAATGAAAATAGATTATTCATCTATTTATATATTAATTCCATTAAAAATAATTATTTATTTCAAAATTATAATTTATTTACTTTTTCGGTTACTAGGGATCGTTTGAGGAAAAGCCACGGGAGAAGGTATTTTGGAATAAGGAGTGTTTTGGAATAAAGAGAGGCGAAGAGAGGAAGGTGGGAAGAAGAGGCGTTCAGGAGAATGGAACATTAAAAGAATGTATTGGAAATGGATCATTAATTATGGCAAGCTGCATTTAATCATACATCTTGCAAGAGAGTATATTGGAAATGAAATATTAAAATGCTTTAAATATTTTTATCTTATAATTAGATATTTTAAAAGTTGATGTGGCAAACTTTCAAGAATGTCATTTGTCAAAAATTAATTAAAGTTGATGCGGTTAAGTGTGGGGATGCCAATTACCCAAGAAGTTGCTCTTTTAGAGCATCTCCAATGGTTTGGAGTCTTCCTTATTTTTAGGTTCCAAGTGACAATCTTTGATTAGAACCTCAATATGACATAGAAAGTGAAGCATGCTGACTGTATTTTTTGGAATTTTGATCTCCAATGGTAATGTTAAAGCTGTAAATTCAGTATGACATGTCAATAAAATTCTAGTAACTTTTCATCTCGCCATTCATTCTCGCGGGTTATTTTTGTTAACCAGGAAATTGATTCGCCGCAGAAGAAACACTCCAAGCAAAAATTTCAAGCTCTTCCAAAGCTACTGCATCACCTTCTATATCATCGAACCTCCTGTGGATGCAAAAATTTATTTCGTCTTCTCCATTACATAATTCTAGAGTTCTGTCGATTCGTTATTACGGAATTTTTGTCAGATAACTAATTCTAAATAAATATGTGATTTTTTGTTATTCCTCTTCTCTACGAATATCTTGTTAATAAGAATCTATTGGTTGCGTTCATATTGGATTGGAATTATTATTCGTATAGATTCATACTTATTATTCATATTGGATTGGATTGGAATTATTATTTGTATAGATTCATATTGGGTGCGTTCTTCTCCATGAATAATTCATACTTTTATTTTTTCATATTCGTACAGATGTCTTCAAATACAGAATTGGATTGGAATTCCGATAGTTCTTTTTCAAGGAATGAATCCTTATCTATCACCAAAAGTTTTTTAATGCACGACAAGAGTCAGATTGATCAACTTCAACCAGTGCGACACGCATTATGTCACAAACGGTTTCCACTCATATTCCTATCTTTGTTTCAACTATGTTCGTGGATAGAAAATGACTACACAGAGGCTTTGTTCATGGCCGAATGATGTGCCCAATTTATATCATATTTTTTGCACATTCGAAGTCTAATTTTGTAAGAAATTAGGTATTTAATTTGAAGTAAATCGACATTTTATCAATAATAGGGTTAGGATGATATCACATGTTTTATGTCCTAATTCTTTGATTTATGAAGTGTTTTGAAGATCATTTTGAAGACTCCTTTTGAAGAGTTCGGGTTTGAAGAGTTCGAACCCAAAAATTGGTTTGAAGAGTTCGGGCGACAGAAGTTAGAAGAGAAGACCAATTATTCGGAAAATTGGTAGAAGCTGTGCAGAACACTTTACAATGGCCGTGTCAAATTAACACTGGTCATGGCCACTGACTGTGTAAAATTGACATTGGCCGTGTCAAAGAGCCTAGCAGCCATTTTATTGTTCTTCTCTTTTAATTTTTAGACTATAAATACCTCCTTCTCTCCCCCATTTGAAGAAAGAATTTTATCCTCTTCAAAACCCTTGTTTGCATTTACTCTTCCATCTTTTCATATTTTCTCCAACTTTGAACAACTTTGACACCAGTACACATCTGAGATTGTACTATGAAGTCAAATAAATCAGTACACATCAGTACAAATATGATATTATACTTAGACATCAGTATATATTTGAGAGTAGCCTAAGCATGTCTTGCACATAATAAATCAAGAAAGACATGTTATATTCAATGAACAAACAATATATGATTTTTTACATTTGATGTTGAACTATGAAGATGTTGAATTATGAAGAAAGACAGTGTAGCAGCTTTTAAATTCAACAATTTTAGGTAGAAAAAGTATTGAAAAAATTGGAATAGTTCGTAAAGGGATTGATCACGATGATAGTTCTTGAGGCGTGGAAATGCATTGGAGTAGAAAAATATCAAACAGCCCCAAGATCAACAAAGCACTATTGTCAGACTGTTTTGCAACTACATATATTATATCATACATGAACACGAAAATATGGTGGCTTATATGAAATGTTTATATAAGACAATATAAGAAGTTAATATAACAGAAAGAAAGTATGTTTCTCACAATTAGATGCTCTGGTATGACTTTTGGAAATACAAAATCAAAAGAGGAAGAAGAACAACTAAATGGAATACCAAAAAAATCATTAGTAAAGGCATAGTAGGTTTTAATTTACATGAAATATGTGTATCAACCAAATATGATTGGGAGGCATGATCTATAAAGTCGAGCCCATAAGTTTAGTTGTTCTAAAGCGTCTCAACAGTTCAATATATTGTGAATTTCTCTAGTATTTAAGTCTTTTTATGCCATGCATCTTACTCACGTAAGAATTTGGCCGGGGGAATTCTAAGAGCCGAGAGTACACATCTGATTACATATTCTAATAAACTAGAGCACACACACACGATGCATAAAAAAGGACAACACTAGCTTAAAACTTCAGGGACATTCAACTTAAATGACAAACTTGAAGTTAAGCACACGTATCATTATTTTGGTAGATATAGGTTGGGTTATTAGTATTTACTCTACTCTCCATTAGTAATAACATTGTCATACTCCAAACAATAACAAACTATTTTTTTATGTTAGATGAAAGATGCCTACATATTTCTTAAATTTGTTACAATTAAACATTACGATTCAAGTTAGCAACAAAACATTACACCAAGCTTTAAGAGCAACAAAATGCTTTTACATCATAAATATGTGCAGGAATGTGTATAATAATCCTCCCAAAATTAATATGCTTCCAATTTTCAGGCTAATAAAGTTCAACTAATGATTATCGTTCACAAAATACATGTTAAACTACGGATAAAAAATTGCTTCTTATCACCCAGTTTCTTCTACTACCGATGGAGAAAAACCCTAGAAATTGAAGATGCAGAATATAAGATAGATGAAGTTGTAACCTGGACTTGAAGAGTCTGGTATCTTCAAACTATTCCTCCCTCTGTATGCTCAGATGCGAATTTGGATGTGCTTCTTTATACTCTGTATTTTTCACGTTGAATTGGGGGAGTCTCTCTTCACTATCTAGCACCAAATCGGTAGCGAAATTTTGGTACCAAAGCTTTGGTGGCATCGAAAATGTATGGTGCCCAAATGTTTTGGGAGGTTATCGTTGTACCTCTCAAAAATATAATTTATAACCCCTAAAGTGCTCTTTAACTACAACTAAGTAGATAATGACAAATCGAAGAAGAGAAATTTTCCAAAGGGTTTACACATATAAGGGTAAATACTAGACTAGATATAGAGATACATACACACACACACATATACACACATATAGAATTGGGATCATGTGAGAACACATATTTTAGGTGCGAACACCCACTTATGTGAGAACATATCTAAACCATTGAAAGATAATTAATCAATGGCTGAGATTTAAAGTAGATAATTAATCCTCCGCCATGTCTACATTATTAACCTGCATCATCGTAGCTCCAAACAACTTTTTCACACCACTTTCCATTTGTATGACATGCGTAAACATAAATAAAAACGTTTTCATACCTTTTCCTTCCAAGATCAAATGCGCAAACACAAATAAAAACAATCTGAACTATGTTGATATCTTTAAATACAAAATTCTCCAACAAATCAATGAATTGATGTCAACAAATTTTTTTAAGCTGTTAACAAATTATTGTATTATAAATGAAATATAATCAGTGAAGCAATTATACTTGAATCACTTATAAACCTTAACGAACTTCAAAAATAATTAAATCAGCTTCTTTTTTTGGAAATCTTGAAATTAGCCTTTTAATATTATGTTGGTATCTTCAAACACCTAAGGTTATACTTAAAACACCTTCAAACATAATTAAACCACCTACAAGTATAAATTGAATCACCTACAAATAATAATTCAAGCACATAACATTAAACACTTATGAGTATAACTTCAAGCACCCATAGGTTATACAAAAAACACAATCAAAACATAATTTAAATCACATACGAGTATATTTTGAACAGCCTGCAAACTATAACATAAAACAAATGGTGTAATTTTTAAGTTGAAATTATACGAGTATAATTTCAACTTTGAGCGCATGTGCTTCTATTTATGTGTGTAGGTGCTTTAAGTTAAAGGTGTGGGTGCTTAAAAATTGCATTCTTGGTGTTTTGAGAATTTCAGGCAAGTGTTTTTTGAGCGTATGTGCTTCTATTTATGTGTGTAGGTGCTTTAAGTTAAAGGTTTGTGGGAGGCCGTCGTCATGCCTCTCAAAGATAGTATTTATAGCCCTAACTGTGGCTAACTACTAGAAAGTAGATAGTAGCAAGTCGGGGTCGTCCACGAGGAAAAGGGAGTTCTATCAAGTGTTAAACGTAGTTAAAAAGCACACAGAGAAATCACTCTACGTGTGTGGTAACAAAAGGGGGGTTTGGTTTTTGAAAACACTGCGCTTACTTTAAACGACTAAATCAACCAACAATTAGAGAAATTAACATAATTAAGATCACACTAGCACGGAATATGTAATTAAGATGATAACGAGTCTTGGGCGCAATTGGTTTACATTTCTAGTCATCCCTCGATCATCGTATAGTTATCCTATTTATTATGCATCAATCACATATTGTGGAGAACTTATCAACACCTTTCGAGTGAAGATATTTCTCGCCTCTCCTCGATTATAGTTAGAGTGGGCGATCGGCGCCACACAATAACCCTTACCCTCGGG
>JAULKM010155340.1:0-16881 GCA_032355605.1 Rubia tinctorum
TTTATGAGCCGATGAATTGTGCTTTTGCTTACATTGCATTGGGTTGCTGCCCTCCTACATGTCTGTCTGTGTTGTAACTGAATTGATTTGAATGCTTCCTCATCTAAATTCTTGATGGTTGTCCTCGTTGCACCTGGTTTCTTACTCAAAACTCTTACAGGTACCCCGGCTGCAACCTGTTCTTTCACTGCTACCCAAATCCATGTCACTGTACGCAAACCGATGTTCCATTTTTGTGCGACCTCACCGGCTTTGCCATAACCAATGCGCCCATTTCTCGACGTAGCCATAAGGAACTGAGCCACAGCATTACGCTCCTCATCAGGCAAATTCTTCTCCCGCATTCTCAGGGACAAGTTGCTGGAATATTTATAAAAGGAGGAAGAAGATGGCAAATGAGGAGCTGCGTAGTTGCTGTAGTATTTATACTAGAGTTAGGATATTTTATTGTATAGCAGTAGACTAGATGTAGGTTGTTAGGTGAAAGGATGGTGTATTTTCATTTCCCTCCCTTTTTCCCCTCTGTTTTTGCCCGGGTAAATAAGAAAATGAGGGAGCAGTTAATACTGAAACTGTGTTGGCCCCATTCAAAAGTTCATTTTTTTTTAAAGTTTAATGACACTGGCGTCAGCAACACTGTAGCTGACGTCAGCACACTTATTTACCCTTTAAGCCATTGCTGAATTGCCAACTCAACTTTTCTTAAAGTTTGAGCCAAAAGCAATTCAGCAATTTTTACCGGGACGGAGGGAGTTTGTAGCTAAAATTCTTATTGACACTTGAAATTGCAGCTTCTGTATACAGAAGGGCATATTGAAGCCGTGAAGGGCACATTGAAGCCGTGAATGGCATATTGAAGTTGTCACTTGCCAAGACATTAATTGTTAGTAAAAAAAATGTACTTTTAACCATTTTTTGTCATATTGAATTATTGCTACGTGATTTGCCGAAACAATTAATGTTTATATTTTTTAAAACGTTTACTATTTTGGGATATAAATTTTGAAAGAAAAATAAACTTAATTATATCATTTGTATGTTAAAATATTTTTTTAAAAAGGATTCTAATGTATTATATTAAACTAATGTTTTAAAAAAATAAATAAATAAAAATGCAATGATATTTGTACTTGTAATTTAATATATATATTTTTACATTATTTACAAGCTGAAAATTAAATTTGGAGGAATTCGAGTTTTTAATTACTTGAATTAAAATTTTATATTTAAAGAAATTAACTTAAACATATGCCAAAAAAATTATTTGGTAATTTAATGTACACAACTAAATGTTATTATTATTAATTAAAATAATCAATAAATTATTATAAATTTATTTGCAATATAAACATATTCGAAAAACATAAGTATAAATAATACCCATGAATGGATGAGCACAATAATAATTTTACAAATGTAAAATTTTTAAACTTTACGTGTTGACACGTCAGGTTGAAGTTATAAATGTGATGGTTCCATTGGAGATGAAAAAATTTAAATCACCATCCATCAATCTCATTTGCTTACATCATTCTGAAGTTCTAATCAAAATCTATCATGTGACACCTAAAAATAATGAAAACCCTCAAACCATTGGAGATGCTCTCATGCTTGCCCTTATTTATGACCAACACCGCAAATTATTCCTAATCAACTTCTACTTCAAAATAAGAAGAACAGAAATACGTTTGAGTAGAGGAGATCTATGTTACCCTACTCGGATTTGGTATCGTATCCGAGTAGAATATCGAATACGGTGAAACTCAAATTTGTCATTTTGACTAACACGACGATTCTGTTAACTGCTTTTTTTAACAAGTCTATCATATAAAGTGTCGTAAAATATGTTTCGACACACATATACTTTATTATTTTATAACATAGTATACCTTCTGTGACATCATGTTCTTATTATATATACTAGGCATCTCCAGTCCGTGCTGCGCAAACTGTCGAACTTGGCCAAAAGATCAGCTATTTTTCATAAATTTAAGGCCATGTTGTGTTTTCCCCATGAATAATCTCCAGAATATAGAACTCTAACACCAACAATGTATACCCTATACATAGTAGCACTAAGTATATCAATACATCACACAGAACATGAAATGGAAGACTACTACAAAATTATTGTCACAAGTGTATCAGTATTAATATCACACTTGTCGATGAAGACCTGAGAGTTGAGGTCATCAATATGTTTTGTAGAAATGTCGAGGTGAATCAAATGGACTGCTTGATTAGGGACCTGGAGAAAAGTGTGCAGAGGGTATTCTGGATCCATTATCATCTCGTGAAGAATAAGGGCTCTAGACAAAATAAATTAGGTGCTTTGAAGATCAAACAGAAGAGTGATCCGCACCTGCGAGGTCGTTCTTTTAAATAAAATTACCCGCAGGCACTAAAAGACCAAGGATAGATATTTATATGTTGCTCCCGTACTCACTACCAACTACTGAAGAGTAGCTGGTCATGAAGTCCGGGGTCATCCACAAAGATGCTAGAATTTGAAGGTTAATTATACAAGACTCACAATCGGGCATCACCCTGGTTATTTGTCGGGAATAGCAAGTGTCGTAAACATAAGTTCTGGAGGGGAGGGGTGTTTATCTAAAAACTACTAAGCATACAAAAAAAGAGAACAAATTATATTAAACTAGACATGGGGATATTTGTGTAACATGATCGGTACAACTTTGTTCCTAGATTATATCACACATAAGCCATATAAACCTATCTCAGTGTCTATGTCACATAGTGATTGATAGTCGACACTTCCCGATGTCTGTCACAATAAGGTACCTAAGTTCATTTCCATCCTACCAACACTGCCTCGGTAATTAGGGAAAGTGCATCAGTGATCAAAGGAATCCAGACTGCACACCTCTCTCCCCGTAAAGGAATTACATCTCGGGCACTCCACTATGAACGCTTCTCCCCAGGCCTATAGACGCAAAGAGATCGCCATCTCATAATGACTCTAGGGTTGAAACGACAATGGTCGGTACACTACAACCCTAGTTGCTACAAACTATTGTACCTTGTCTATCGGGGAACATTACATACAGTTGAAATTAGGCAAAATGCTCGTATGGAGCGATGCTCACAGTCCTATATGCATACACTTACATAGCCAAGGACTTACGCTCCTGCATATCCTAACAGGACACTCCCAGGGGGAAAAACAAGCCTAGCAGAACACATGGAACGTATGACTATAGTGTATCATAAGATATGTAACATGCATTTCACAAGTATGTAAAGATCAAATCAAACATGATATTCATAAACATAAAAATATAGGGAGACCTAAAATCTCACAAAATCACTACTTAGTCATGAATAAAAATTTAAATCCACAATTAATTACACTACTCCATGGATATTGAACCCAATTTAAGTATTGGATTCAAGGTCATAGGCATCAAACTAGGAAATAATAAAAGAAGAGAGAAGGATTAGTCTCTTTCTCTCTCTACCTACTCTTAGAACTAGGAAAACGAAACTACAATAAAGAAGGTTCTCTTAAACCCTAATAGACTAGTGCTTCTTAAATAGTAGTGCACTAGTGGAGAATGGTCTATTAACCGCCTTCTGAGAAGGGTTCTGAGCTCGGAATCTGGTGTTTCTAGGCGCCTGCAAAAATCAAAGGAGATTCAAGTTCTTTGGAAGACGGTTATGAAAGAACCTCCTTCCATTTATATGAATCAAAGGAGGTTCACTAAATAGTCGTCTTTAATTGTTTACAATTAAAGGAGGTTGTGCAAAAGTGACTTCTAATGTGTTAGGTTCAGGACTCGGAACTGGGATACAGATATTGTTCTTACTTAGGAACTTTTATGGATGAGGGTTGTTGAAAGGACGAATAATGTTATGCATTCGTAACATCCTCTGATATTAGTTTCAAGTTCGTAACCGATTTTGGACAAGTGTTCATCATTCTTTTCTTCCCTTGTTTCCTCATCGCCCTGCTATAATTGCCATATCACCTTTTTGTTATTAAAAATCTGTACGCACACTATGGAAAAAAATAAAACGAACACAAAATAATTTTGCACTAATTAAATTCGTCTAGTACAATGAATTTAAGATAAGGACATAATAATTCATTAAGTCTGGTACAGTTACAACCAAAAGAAATAGAGTTCCAAGCATCTCCTACGGAAGACCTTCAACATGTCACAAAGATGAGCATCGTTTGAGGTGGGGCGTCTTTGACTCATTGAAGGCTCGCTCATAAGCACGTTGTTTTTTCTCAAGCTTCCATAATTTCTCCCTGAGTTGGCATACTTCGTCGCTAACACGTCTGGGGCAATTCTTTATAGTCTTCATAAATTTAGGGTCAGACTCCTCTGTAAAATCATTTTTCAAATAAAAATTAATAAAAGATAAGTCTTTAACGTAGATATATTTTAAAAACAGTAAATGTACCTTCTTCAACCCTTGCTCTCTTGTGAGGTTCAGTTGCATCTATCGTTCGGTGACACCACTTGTTCTCATACAATATCCACTTTTTCTTCAAAAAGTACTTCTTGTCAATGTACTTGC
Source organism: Rubia tinctorum (assembly GCA_032355605.1). NCBI lineage: Eukaryota > Viridiplantae > Streptophyta > Magnoliopsida > Gentianales > Rubiaceae > Rubia > Rubia tinctorum. Next base: position 4,549 of record JAULKM010155340.1, read on the forward strand.
GAGCCTTCTCCTCCCCATGAAAAGCTTACCCGTTCACAACGGGCAAGATCAATATAATCATGTTGCCATAAGGCAGGTTCTTGGTTAATCTCGTCGATGTAGCTACACACATCATGTGGTTAAAAATTGTTGTATCGGGATTAACTTTGGCCCCCTCAATGACATAGTAGAACATCATTAGAGTCAAGTAATTTGGCTCGGTGATCTGACCGAGAGTGGGTACTATGGACTGAGTTATAATCTTCAACACAATACGTTTGCCTATTTCCAGTTCCTTTAGATCAAACGATTCCGGTCTAACTAGATCATGAGGATTGCGTCTAAAGTACGTCATACTAGGATATTTGTCATTAAGCAGCAATTCCCCCCATGATAAACGTTATCTAAAAGCTTGTCCTCCACTTGGGGGTAAAGATCTTCTAAAACTTTGTATGGGCATTCAATTTTTTTATTGATAATCCATGGGTTAATATCAACATTAAACCCATTCATCTTAGTCCAATAACTATTCATGCAAATTGGCATAAAATTGACATACCTCATCAAAGTAACTGAGTTCATTCAAAATAAGAAGTTTTAGCAAATGTTGATCCTCAAAAAACTTAACGGGGTCAGTTAACCCTATGCTCTTGTACACATTCAAATCTAGGATAAATGAATATAATAATTTTCTATCTTCCCTTAAATCATTGAACCTAGTTTGGGCTTCATAAGAAACAAAACTTTCTTCGTAGCCTGGATTCCTCGGTTGGCTTCCTCTCGTAGATTTAGACCGACGCCTGCAAACTGGTGCATTAAGATTTGAAGATGACATAATGAGATGTTTCCCAGGTGTGAGGATTAGAATTTGGGTGAGTGATGGAGTTCCACTGTCGAAAAATGGAGTTTCACTTCCGAAAATGGAGTTCCACAAATGAACGACACCCGTGAGGTCATTTTTTAAATCAAATTACCCACTGGTGCTAAAAGACCAAAGATATATATTTATATGTTGCTCCTGTACTCACTGCCAACTACTAAAGAGTAGCTAGTCATGAAGTTCGAGGATGTCCACAGAGATGCTATAATTTGAAGGTTAATTATACAATACTCACAATTGGGCATCGCTCTGATTGTGTGTCGGGAATAACTAGTATCACAAACATAGGTTTTGAGTGGGGTTTTATCTAAAAACTACAAATCATGCAAAATAAGATAACAAACTATATTAAGCTATACCTGGGGATATTTGCGTAACATGACCGGTACTACTTTGATCCTAGATTCTACCAAATATAAGACATATAAATATATCTCAATGTCTATGTCACATAGTGTGGTTGATAATTGACACTTCCCAATGTCTGCCACATAAAGGCACCTGGGTCCATTTCCATCCTATCAACACCGCCTACGTAATCAGGGAAAGTGCGTCGGTGATCAAAGGAATTCAAACTGTGTACCTCTCTCCCTGTAAAGAAATTACATCTCGGGAACTCCACTATGAACGCTTCTCCTTAGGCCTGTAGATGCAAAGTGATAGTTGTCTCATTATGACTCTGGGGTTAAAACGACAATGGTCGCTACACTACAACCCTATTTTCTAAAAACTATCATACCTTGTCTATCGGGGCACATTACATCTAGTCAGAATTAGCATAATGCTCATATAGAGTGGTGTTCACCGTCTTATATGCATACACTTGCATAGCCAAAGACTCAAGCTCCCGCATATCCAAACAGGACACTCTCAAGGGGCAAACAAGCCTAGAAAAACACATGGAACATATGACTATGGTGTATCATAGGATATATAACATGCATTTCACAAGAACGTAAAGATCAAATCAAACATGATATTCATAAACTTAAAAAGATAAGGCGGCCTAAAATCTCACAAAATCACTACTTAGTCATGAATACAAATTTAAATCCCCAAGTAATTACACTAGTCCATGGACATTGAACCCAGTTTAAGCATTGAATTCAATGCCATAGCCATCAAACTAGGCAATAATAATAAAAAAGAGAATAGTTATTCCCTTTCTCTCTCTACCTACTCTTAGAACTTGGAGAATGAAGCTACAATAATGAAGGCTCTCTCAAACCCTAGTAGACTAGTTCTCCTTAAATAGTAGGTGGAAAATGGACCTTAAAGAGGCCCAAAACAATGGGAAACCCTAGAAGTCACGTCGGCAGTGGCCGCGGCATGTGCAATAGTGCACGGGCCGCCGAATGGAAGTGTTTCCACAGCCAATTGAGCATGTGACCCGTGAAATTCCTCACGGGTTCTCGACTGTATTTGAGTTCTTTGTCTTCTGATGGTGTAGCCGTGTAGATGTCCACGGGGCATGGACTGGATCTTCAGATCAATGGGCATGAGTCATTCAAAAGGACAAGGCCTACGCCAGTACTTAGCTGCACGGCCCTCTTGTTTGGCGCGAGCCGTGCTAGTCTTCTAAGTCTTTCGAACTTCAACTCCTTCTCTTCGGCACATTCCATACTACCACAATTTGGTGTTTGGCCTTCAGTCTACTACCATCATTGCGAATGGCCTTCGATATCTTCTACCATTATTGCGAATGACCTTTAATAAGTTTACTTCGAAAGGCTTACGAGCGATGTACAATGAAGCTCAAAAAATATGATCTAGATGCTAGCAAAGACATAGAATCCATTAGGTCTAAATAATCTACAAAATGGGGGATTTAGGCAAGAAAACCAACAAAGGCTGATGTACACTCAACTAAACCTAGTAATGAACCATACAAAAGCTACTAACAAATGTGCTAAATGCATTAGGAAACAGATGCTTTTAGGTGTACATCAAAGAGAATTTGGAGATAATTAGTACAATAGAAATCGTAATTGAGATTATTAGAGTATATTATGCATTTTTGGTAAATCCGAATTTGTACATGATTAGGTTTTCATATCTTTGCTTATTCTCTAAGAAACCCTTTTATAAATACCTATTGATATGATGAATGAATACAAAAAAGTTTTCCAGAATCCTTATACATTTTTACATGGTACAGATCCTCTATATATATTGTGTAGTTCGTAAACCCTAACCTTAAAACCCTTTACCGTCGCCGCCTACCTCCCAATAACTGCCACCGGAACTTCGATTACTCCACCTGCCATCACCGCCAATCCGCTCCTCTGACACCAATCCATCTCTCAAGTTGCCTACTCTCTAGTTTCACCTTGAACACCATAATTATTCTATATAGCGCCAGTTCATCAAGTCCGCTCTTGTGGCTTATGATTTGGATTTTATTTTGCTTCCAAGTATGGTCCTTCCTGAAGTTATACCCCCTTCCATAGATCATTCCAAGTCATAAGCTCCTGCCAGCCCCATTCTGGAGTTTGCTTCTTGGAAAAAGAGGATCGTTTGGTTCTTTGATGGATCCAATTAACGATTTCAATGTCGCTCCTTCCTCATGTTGTTCATGTTGTCACCACATCTGACGCCTGGCTTATTTTGGAACAGATGTTCCATGCACAAACTCGCTCCAATTTTATGCATCTCAAGCACCAACTTCAGACCTTTCCGAAGGGTTCTCTCTTTTTTCTTGAATATGTGGAGAAAAAGCGCCCTTTCTATGATTCTCTCGTCAAGTGCTCTCACATTGTGCCTGATGATAAATTTGTTGAGTGCATTCCTCATTGCCTCGATGTGACATACTCTACGTTTCACGCTGCCTTTTATCTCCGTACATGGGCGATCTCCTCACATCATCTTTTGGGTATGTTATTTTAGGAAGAAGTCCGCATGCAAGACATGCACGACCAAACCCCTCAATTTGCAGCTAATGCCACCATTTGATCCTCAGCTTCGACGTCTGACGGATCATCATGGCAACCCTTCAGTGCCAAATTTGTCGTCGATCTGGTCATGGAGCCCTCAACTGTTGGCAGCGACTGAAAACAACCAAGTTCCCTGCGAAACATCCCCGTCCGAACCGGTCAAATCTGCATTGCCGTGACAGTCGACCTCACCCTCAACAGCCATCGGTCAATGCCCGTCAAGCCTATGTCGTGGCTAATCCGGTGCCGCCATCAGCTCTGCATGATCTTGCATGGTTATCTGATTCTTGTGCTATGAAACACGCCACCTCTGACTTCTCCAATATCTCTATTCATTCCGATTACGCTGGTAATTACGGTTTGCAGGTTGGAAATGGTACGTCTCTTCTTATTACGCATTTGGGCTCGTGTATTTTTTTTCAATTTTTAACTAGCCTGTTCATTTACATAACGTCCTCTTTGTTCATGATGTTTGCAATAATCTCCTTGGTGTTTCTCAAATTACTAAAGATAATGATTATTATGTGCTCTTTTTTCCCTACTTATTTTTATGTGAAGGATCGGAAAGGTCGGGCTTTTCAAACTGAAAACATTGAAGATGGTCTTTATCGCCTTAGCCCACCACCTCAGTTATTCAAAACTCTTTCCTGTGCTTTTCTTGGCACGTGCTGGCTTACATATCTGGTACGAGCATCTTGGTCATCCTCGTGATTCGTCTCTTCGTTGTTTGGTTTCTCGCTTTAAGCTTCTCAAGTGTTTAAATAATTTACAAAACATTTGTGAGTTTTGTCATCTCGGTAAGAGCCACAGATTACCTTTTTTGCATGTCCATGAGTCTAGTAAGACTCCTTTTGATTATGTTTATTCATATGTTTGGGGTCCTACCCTGTTTCTTCATTTAATGGAAAATATATTTTTTTGTCGATGATTGCACACAATTTATTTGGATATATTTTCTCGCTCAAAAATCATAAGTTCTTCATCAATTCCAGCTTTTTCAAAAAGTGGTTGAAACTCAGGGTGGCTCTAAAATTTAACAAATTCAATCAAATTGAAGGGGAGGGGGGTGAATTTTGCTCTGTCTCCTCATATCTTCAAATTCAAGGTATTTCTCATCGTGTTTCTTGTCCTCATACTCAATCTCAAAATGATGCTGTTGAACATCGTCATCGTACAATTGTTGAGAAGGGTCTTTCTCTTTTGTTGCATGTGCGACTTCCCACTGTCTTCTGGGAGCACAACTTTCATACCTCTGTCTCTCTTCATAATCGTACATTATCTCCAACATTCAGCCATAGATGTCCATATGAGTCACTTTTTTGATAAAATTCTTGATTATGAATTTTTAAAAACATTTGGTTGTCCATGCTATCCTTTTCTTCGTCCATATCGGTGAAATAAACTTAAGTATCACTCTTCACCGTGTGTTTTTATTGGGAATAGTTTTCATCATAAAGGTTAACTCTGCTTACATGTTCCATCAAATCGTGTTTGCATTGCCAGTCATGTCATTTTTTATGAAACAATATTTTCTTATCATGATCATACAATTCCTGTTCCATTTACTCCATCTTCTAACTCTGGTTCTGTACCTATTTATTTTCTCAAACTAGCTCCCTCTACTCCATCTCTTAACCCCGTCTTGCCACCTCGTTCACCATCTGCTTCGCTACCTTCCGTAGGCCCGGTTGATATGCAATCGGTTGCTCCCAGCGCGTCGCTTCAAATGCCATTTCCCGAGTCCAGTCTGATGCCTCCAGCCATATCTAATTAGCCTCTCGCCTTACCCAGTCCATCAGCGGCTCCAACTCACATGGACAACTCACCGGTCACCCCTATTTCTGATTCTCAACCCGCGATCATGGCTTCCCCTGTGACTGCTTCTCCAACCACCTATCCCTTCTACTTTTGTCCTGTTGATAACACTTAACACTCCATGGTCACTCGCTCCAAAACTAACAATCCCAAGCCTAAACCTCTCCTCTCTAATTGTCATCCTTTGCCTCCTTCTCAAAAAAATCTTTCTGAACATAAAACATTTTCTCAGGCTTCTAAGTTGTTAAAACTGAAAAATGAAATTAGATTTGAATATGATGCTCTTATGCGTAATAGGACGTGGACTTTATTTTTGCCTTCCCGTAATGCTATCATTACTGGTTGTAAGTGGGTGTAAAAGATAAAGAGTAAAACAGATGGTTCCTTTGAGCATTACAAAGCGTTTGTTGTGGACAAAGGGTCCTAAGAAGGTGTTAATTATGTTGATAGGTTCAGTCTTGGCATTAATTCTATTACCATTTGGCTTGTCTTGTCGATTGCTCTCACACTTGATTGGCCCTTGCATCAGGTTGACACTAATAATGCATTTTTGAATGGTGATCTTTCTGAGACAGTTTACATGTTGCAACCTCATGGTTTTGTTGATGGTTATTAGCCCTTGCATGTCTGTATTCTTCATAAAGAACTGCATGGTCTTAAGCAGGCACCTCGAGCTTGGTTTACTAACCTCAAACTTTTTCTTCGGGCTCATGGCTTTGCTCCCCGTAAGTCTGATACTACTCTATTCATTCACAGACATGGCAAGCGGGTTTTGTATATTTTGGTCTATGTTTATGATCTCATTAATACTGGTTCATCTGCTGAACTTATCACGAAGTTTATTGGAAAATTAAATGATGCCTTTTTCCTTCGTGATCTTAGTCATTTGCATTATTTTTTGGGGATTGAGCCCACTCAATCCAAGTCGAGCATGGTTCTTTCTCAGTATAAATATATTAGAGATCTCTTGGAGTGCAGAAAAATGCGAATGCCAGACTGATTGCTTCTCCGGATGAGCCTGCATCACGACTTACAAAGGTTGGGGATCGTGTGCGTGATCCTCAATTTATTGCAGTATTTTGGAGCTTTGCAGTATGCCACAATTACTCATCCTGAAATTTCTTATGCTGTTAATCGTGTTTGTTAGTTTATGCACAATTCGACTAAGCTGCATTGGTCTGCTGTTAAACGTATTCTGCGCTATTTGAAGGAGTCCCTAGATTTTGGTCTTACTCTTCGACCTTGTAAAGATCATCGCATGGTAGCCTTCTCTGATGCTGGATGGACATCTGATGGTGATACCTACCGTTCTCAGCATGAATTTTCATTTATTATGGTGGCAACCTTATCTGTTGGTCGTCGAAGAAGCAACATTTCATCGCCAAATCGAGCTCTGAGGTCGAGTACAGGGCTGTTGGATTTACGTCGATTGAGCTTATATGGATTCAGCAGTTATTGCTTGAGCTTCAGGCTCCATTGTCTACTCCGCCTATTCTTCTTTGTGATAATCCGAGTGCTACTTTCATGTCTGCTAATCTGGTTTTCCATCAGAGGTCAAAGCATATCTAGAATGATTATCATTTTGTTCGTGAGCAGGTTGACGATGGTTCTCTTGTTGTTCGGCATGTTCGTTCTCTTGATAAGATTGCTGACATTTTTACGAAGGTTGTTGGTACCGCACATTTTGGTACTCTTCGGTCCAAGTTTCATGCTGCTCCACCTCCATGAGCTCGTGGGGGGTTATTAGAGTATATTATGTATTTTTGGTAAATCCTAATTTCTATATGATTAGTTTTCCATAACTTTGCTTATTCTCTAAGCAACCCCTTGTATAAATACATGTTGATATGATGAATGAATACAAAAAAATTTTTCCAAAATCCCTATACAGTTTTACAGAGATTTGATATCATGCATTATTTAATGCAAACAGAGAGGGCGAGTGTGCCAGAGTGAAATATGAATCATCGAAGCAATCGTGCATCATTTTAAATTGAAATGAAAATTGTGCAGCAGATTCTCACAAGAATTATGCAATATATGCACGAAAGATAATATTAAAGAAAAAAAAATATGGAAATGGTGCAACAGATGCACGAAATGAAAACAGTGCTTGGTTAACACTATTGCAGTAGTACGTAGAAAGCTGAATACGTCAACACTTCACAATTTCAACAGTACTCCAATTGAACCTTCTTCTTCTTTTTTTTTTTACATATTTCACAGTGTAGAGTCCTATATTCCATCCTATCTTTGTTCTTCTTTCAAGTTGGCACTAACGCAGCGTGTAATGGAAACACATTATATGCTAGGAGTAACTATAGACAGGAGGAATTCAACCACAATCTTTTGCATACCGAAAAAAGAATTCCATTCGAGTTTTGGCGTGTCTTTCAGGATGCTACATATAAGACATGAAACTACAAGAATTTATCATGTTTACAGATCACCAAGAAAGTAATAATTTCTTGACTGATTAACATGTTCTTTCCTATGTGCAATGATAAGGTATGGGCTTGTCAGCCCACACCATATTCCTTTAGCCCAAAAAGATGGACGGGCCCAAGGAGCGCTTAACGGGCAGAATGGTCATTAAGCGAGTGAGATGAGACAAACATTATCCCATCAGCCACCAAACGTGTATAACAAGGAGAATGAACAAGCGAACAAGGTAAGATTTCACAATCACAACACTATTAATCTAAAGACTCTCTATATGGCATGCATGGTTGACCGGATCGTCGGAGCAGGCACGACCCTGTGTCTGCCGGCCTAACCTCAGTTTGTCAATTATGTAGTATTAGGTGAACACTGGAACAGAGGAGGACATCAATAACGGCAGGACAATTTCTGGCATTATCATATGTGCCGTCTGTGGGGATTGCATCATCTTTTCGCATCCACGCAGCTTGAGCCAATAGAGGGACAACCAGCAGGGAACTTGTTAAAATAGGTGGTCATGGAGGATGTGACGCATCTGGAGGAGGAGTCCACCTTGATGTTGATGCCAACGGGGGAGCGACATCAGCTTTGCATGGCAGCGGAGCTTGCAAACAACTCAGAGATTCTTCAGACAATCATGGCATCGCAGAAGGAGGTGATGAGAAGGTTAAAGGAGATGGAGGAAAGGGAAAGAAGAAAGCCGACGGAGATGAGTTAAGGAAGGAAAGAAGAGGCTCACCGTTCAATATAAGAATGCAGCTATTCACGGCTGATCCAAAGCTGAATATGTCGATGAACTTGGGGCAGTACAATAGAGAGGCAGATCCAGAAGATCACTTGCACATAATTTGCACCTACATGGCCACCTTCGCGATACTGTATGCCATCTGGTGCAAGGTTTTTGCAACCACCTTGACAGCAGCAGCCGGGGTGTGGTTCAAGAATCTAGAGGATGAGACCATCAACAGTTTTTGCCAGCTCAAACAGAAGTTCCTGACATGCTTCATGTAACGGAAGAAGTTCCAGAAGACAAGGTTCAAGCTGTTGGCAATCAGGCACAAGCCGACAGAGACCCTGTCAGCATACTAGGAACAGTTCAACAACGAGGTGAATCAGGTAGAAGAAAGATTCAGCCAATTCCTCATAGACACGTTCATAAGTTTCTTGAGGCATGAAAAGTTGTTGAGGGACAAGAAGTTGTTGAGGGACTGCACCTTGGACGCTTAAAAAAAAGAGATGAGTTAATGATGCGAGCTGGAAATTTTACTAGGGCAGATCTGGCTGACAAGAGAAGGAAAGAAACTCAAGGTGGTCACAGCCATCGGAAGGCTAACTCAGACGGGGATGAAAGGTCAAGAAAGGTCGAAAGCGCTAAGGCAGGCACCCAGCAGCCGTTGAGCAGGTTCTAAAGAATAGACATGGTCTTCACACCCATTATCAAGACATCCAAGGAAATCTTTACCCTGTGCACATGGAAGGGTATACTGGATGTACCACCAAAGACGAGGGCTGATCACAACAAGACCAGGAAGTCTCGTTTATGTGATTACTGACAATGGCCATGACACGAACAATTGCATCCACTTGAGGCATAACATAGAAGATTGTGTGCAGAGCGATGAGCTGGAGCCCTTGGAAAAGAATGCAAAGGCCTATAACAAGGCCATATATGAGAATAAAAATAAACATGGAGGTTTTCGCAAGCAGCAGGATGACCGTGGCAGGGCACGAAGCCTTGACTGAGAGTAAGGGTGAGACAAAGGAAAAGAGGTCAATGGAGCTGAGGCTGGAGAAGAGCGGGGAAAATGGAAGAGAGATAATACCCCCCAGAGGATAACAGAACATCAATGGTGACAGAAATATATGCTATAATAGGTGAGAGCAACGGAGGACGGACTGAATCTCAGCAGAAGGCACCATGCAGACTAACACCGTAACCAATACTAGCAAATAGGAAGTTGGGTACAAATGAGGAAGTTGGGCACAAACGAGGCAATAACATTTGACGATGATGACCTGATACCAGACATGCCAGCTAGTGGTGATGTGGTGGTGATAATGGTAAGGGTGATGGACAAAATGATTCATCGGGCAAACGTACATAGTAGAAGCTCTGCAGAAATCATATATTGGCACTCTTTGAGAATATTGATGAGAACAGAAGGAAGAAGTTGGAATCAACAGACACTTCGCTTGTAGATTTTGGAGACAGGACAGTATGGCCAGAAGGAACCATACTTCTTTATGTGACGGTGGGAGAAGGAAACTGGAGCAATACTGTGAACATGGAGTTCATAGTTGTAAAAGCGAACAACCCGTACATTTTGATACTAGGAATACCGGCCTTACCATTGCTAAAAGGATAGTGTCAACCCTAAAAATGCTCCTAAAATTCCCAACTAAGGGAGAATAGCCGCAGTTAGAGGAGATTAGCAGAAAGCGAGGTAGTGTTACATAATTGCTCTCAACAAGCGCAAGAGAATGACAGAAGTAAGATCCAAGAGAGGAATGTCAGTAAAGCAAGGCCTATCAGGATGATAACAGGCAGAGGCAACCCGTAAAAACTTGACACAGAAGTACAAGCGGTACAGCTGAGCGTAGACTAGTGTACAGGTGGGAACATCTCTCCCACCTGAGGTCAGAAGTGAACTTGTGAAGGTGCTGAAGGAGAATAGGTGAGCCTTCACCTGGAAACCAGAGGATATGATAGGATTACCAAAAGAAGTTTGATGTCATGAGCTAGAAGTAGACCCGTCTTTCAAGCCTGTCAAGCAGAAGCAGAAGATGCATTGCGGGGAAAGGAATGAGGCGATGAACAAGGAGGTAGGATAGTTGGTTACGACAGAGATCCTTCAAGAAATCCCCTACCCAACATGGCTAGCTAACCCTGTGTTGGTGAAGAAGACAGATGGCAGTTGGAGGATGTGCGTGGATTACAAGAACTTGAATAAGGCTTGCCTGAAGGATCGCTACCCGATGCCAGTCATTGACCAAAAGGTAGATGCCCTTACCAATTATCCAATTAAATGTTTTCTTGATGCATACAAGGGATACCACCAGATCCCTAAGCTGGAAAGTGATGTGGAAAAACTGCCTTTATAACTGAGAAAGAAACCTTTGGGTACCGAATGATGCCCTTCGGCCCGAGAAATACCGGGGCCACATACCAAAGGGTGGTGAACATAACTTTTCAAAAACAGATCGGAAGGAACCTAGAGATGTATGTAGATGACATGGTGATAAAAAGTAGTCAATATGAAACTGTTGTGGAGGATGTCAAGGAGACCTTGGTGCAATTCAGGGAGACTGGTCTACCCCTTATTGCATGCATTAACTAATGCATTTGGCACGTTTGTTATTATGTTTTGTTTAGTTGATTGCTAGTTTTAGTTAGGTTTAAATTACAAAGTTTTTAGATAACCATTGTTGGTTTTCTCATCTAAATCCATAGTTTTGTGGACTTAATGGATCTAGTGGACTTAATGGATCTAATGGACATTATGTCCTCATGAGTTCCTAGATTTTCTTTTGTGAGCTTATTAGTAGGTTGTTCGTGAGCACTTCGATGTAGTTTGTAGAAGGTCATCCGCAAGGGTGGTAGTTGATAGTAGAAATCCATTTTCAAGGATAGTAGAAAACTAAAGACCATGAGTCAAAACGTGGTAAAAGATAGAAGGGTCAAAGAAGGAAGACAAAGAAGCGGAGGAATTGAGATCCGAGAATGGTACAAAGTTCTTGGAATGATTCGATAATCACCATCCATGGGTAGTACCATTGGATTTTTCTTCTCAAATACTATAAAATATACTACAAGAACTCTCAAATCGAATCAATGGTTCATCCGTAGGGTGCAAACAAGTTTAAGGAAAGAATAAGTTTAGGAAGAGTCATGTCACCACCAGCCGACACGGTCATGCCAGAAACACGGCCATTCCAGGGACTTTAGCACAAGCCGTTATGGCCTGCACAAGTTGTTCCGGCTTGCAGGAGCCATTCCAGCTAACACGGTCGTGCCACAGCCCCTAGGCATGAGCCGTTTGGTGCAACTTGACCAGTGCCACTCCAAACCTTTGTGAGGCTAAGTATGGATGGAAGGTCATTGTTGTACCTCTCAAAGATACTATTTTTATGCCCTTTTTGCTTACTAACTACAACTAAGTAGATAGTGGCAAGTCAGGGTCGTCCACAGAGACAAGGGATATTCCCTAAGTGTTTGCTCATACAATGCTAAATATTACGCTAGATATATAGATATGCATACATATAAAAGCACATAAAGAGGGG